>JBAKBP010036376.1:0-18473 GCA_037953745.1 Lithodes maja
GCTTGATGGAAGTCTAGGAAACACACTAAAAACCTCCTCTTAAACGCATCGATTGAATTACTATCAAGAGAAAGAGAGAGATACTTGTGGTTACACGTATTCAAGTGCAACAAGATTTCCGTGAGCTATCTCCAAAGACAGTGAGGAATTGAGCGAGTGAGAGTTTTAAAGAAATTGAAGGTGTAATAAATCCACACTTAAGCAGCTCACGAGCGATTTGATTTTTCCGTCAATTTTCCATGAGCAAGCTTGTTCTCGTTATATTTCGGGAATTTTTTGCACTGATATCGGTAACTAGACCGAAGGTAAAGTATGTTAGGCGGTTGAAATATGATAAAGTTAATTTTGTTAAGCTGCCAGACAATAATTGCCCGTAAAAATTGCTCTAAAAACAGCTCGTGTGACTCCGGCTTTAACTTATTGAATACCGGTGACGTCCTTCTCATTATATTCTGGCAACTATTTGACGATTGTATTCAGCTTAGGAAGGACGCCAAACCATAAAAAGGCTTCGAAATATCTTAATCAACCCTTTTTATTACCACACATCCTTCTTAAGCTGAACAAAATCGTCCAATTATAGCTAGAATACAATATAAAACACGTCTCCGGTACAGAAGGGGTTAAATGCTGACCTACTATGGGTGTCAGAGGCCGTGTGGCATCGTTTTTCGGGGATAACTTATTAACAAACAGTTGGATCAGTATGATATTTTGCTACAACTAATTGTTCATACACCGTCCCCTAATTTTCGTCAATATTGTGCATTACCAAAACTGTAGAATTAAGCCACTTGTCCCCGTGTCATGAGGTTCAAGTCACACCTGAATGACTAGGAAACGGACAAGGCTACCGTGCCGTACCTGTTAAACCACCAAGCAATTATTGGTCTTCCATCAAACACGGTCGTTATCAGCCACCACCCAACCCTAGTATCGTCGTTACATTAATTAAGGCTATATATCACTATAAAATATATATCACTATCAAATATACATATACAAGAATAACACACAATATTTTTATATTTGTATTTGAGTGACATATATAACCTGAATGTCACGACAATAGTAGGGTTTGATGGAAGAGCAATAATTATATATATACCGGTATATATATATATATATATATATATATATATATATATATATATATATACAGTACAGTATATATATTTGTTTGGTTTACATTTTTGGCTCTCCAGGTCTCTTCCCGGTAATAAACATCGGGAGAATAGTGGGTCTAGACATCGAACCCTGAACACCACTCTCCTCTGTTTCCAAATACCCACCTCCCATTCTTCCGGCCTCCCTTTGTTCTCTGGCCCTCCTCATTCTCTCCCGAGGCTTTATTGACCAGGGCCAGGATACTCGGAGGAAGCAGGTCAACACGGCCACACTCCTAACCGGCCACACTCCAGAACAGCCACACTCCAAAACATCCACACTACTAAACGGCCACAAGCATTCTAGGGGAGGCTAATATTGAAGCTAATTGAGTAAGGTTGGTTAGGATAATGTACCCGTTTTGGTTGTGGTCGTTACGGAGTGTGGCCAATTTGACATGAAATATATGCGGACTATTCACGACGTTACATCTCCCTATGACCGTCCTATCTTCAAAACCCAAGTTGTACCTCGCAAAAATGAAGTAAAAGGACATCATATTATGTGGTTTGCAGTTAGTTCTTCACAATATGTCCACCTTATGACGTAAATGTTTACTTAGCTAACGATTCATAGAACGGTAACTTTTCTAGCCACTTAATAACGTTTGACCATTTTAAGTATCCGGCTTCCAATATTGTAGCTTAGGGGAGGTCTCCACTTGAGGGATTTTTTTATTGACTCCTTTCTCCCTCACGATTAGTCCCATTGTTTTTCTAATTTTAAGACGTTCGCCCCCATTATTTTGACGATTTTAAGAACCCTCGCCCCATTTCTGTCAATTTTAAGACCATTCGTGCCATTTAGGTGTCGATTTTTTCCTGGCGAGCGATAGCGAGCCTGTAATTTAAGAGGAACCGGCTTTCAGCCGGGATATTTTTCTGCCGAAAAATGTACAAATTTATCTTTAAAGGGGGTCTAGGGGGAGTAATTTTAAGCTTGATGGAAGTCTAGGTAATCAACTAAAAACCTCCCCTTAATTACAGTAAACAATGTTGTCTTAATGACCATTATATTTGTTTCTATGTGGATGAGGGAGACAAAAGGCAGAACTGCCTGTGACGAATGATTCCCTCAGAGTTGAAAGAGTGACCGGGCCAAAATCAAGAAATGTTCGAGCCTGAATGCCTGGATACACTGAGTTTGAAACAATTTAAGTCATAGGGTGAGGGAGGGATGGATTCAGGGAGAGAGTTCTACCTGTTGAATAGAAGAAAGTTGGGGAATTTCGTTTCACTCTTGGATTGGAGAGTTGCACAGAGTAGGGATGGGAATATGTTGCAAGACGGGGGATACATAGGCCTACTCTACGTAAAGTAGGTGGTATACACTAAGAGAGCTCTGAGGGACACTGATTATTGTAATAGCGGTAGAATAGCGAGAGAGATGCAACACTGCGGCGAAGAGAGATATATTGCAAACAGACAGTGAGTGGACGTCAGTTAATGAGACGAAAGGCTTTCATTTCTCCTTGGTCAAGAAGTGCTGTGTGAGAGGATCCTCCCCACACATGCGAACAATACTCAATATACATAAACGCATTGTGCCCCTGTACCGAGCACGAAGGTGTACAGGGGTAAAGAACCTGTGGCCCATCGAAAATTCTGTCATTTAAGGGGAGATATCCACTTGAGTTTTTTTTTTCTTGACTCCTTTCTCCCTCATGTTTAGCCCCATTGTTTTCCTAATGTTAAGACGTTCGCCCCATTATTTTGACGATTTTAAGAACTTTCAACCCATTTCTGTCAATTTTAAGACCTTTCGTGCCATTTAGGTGTCGATTTTATCCTGGCGAGCGATAGCGAGCCTGTAATTTAAGAGGAACCGGCTTTTAGCCGGGAAATTTTTCTACCGAAAAATGTACAAATTTATCTTGAAAGGGGCTCAAGGGGGTGTAATCTTAAGCTTGAAGGATATCTACGGACCAAACTAAAAACCTCCCCTTAAGCCAACACTGCAAATTCAAATGTGAGAACCCGTGCCGCCGTAACTTCGGCACGTTGTCGCTTTTATTGTAAGTTACTATCCATTCTTAACATTTTTAATGTGCTTTTATTCGTCTATGTTCGTTTATAGTACTATTCATATCTTGTTACAAAAATGTTAAGTTCGAGATTTCACAAAACGTATCAAGGTTGTCCACGAACTACTAATTTCGGGTGTACACTGGAGGATTATGCCAGGTAAGATGCTGAGAAACTCCACACCAAGTAACAAGTAAGTAAGTAAGATAGTATTATGCCAGGTAAGATAGTATTATGCCAGGTAAGATAGTATTATGCCAGGTAAGATAGTATTATGCCAGGTAAGCTAGTATTATGCCAGGTAAGATAGTATTATGACAGGTAAGATAGTATTATGCCAGGTAAGATAGTATTATGCCAGGTAAGATAGTATTATGCCAAGTAAGATAGTATTATAATATTAACGTGATGTGGGCTGTTGTTTGTTTGGCTTGGAACATCTAAAGTCCAACCTACTGTACTGCTACCTGGGTGTCACTCAACTTTACCCTACCTATTCATTATGTATGGTAGAGTTATTTATATCATCCTACCTTGATAACCAGTATATATATATATATATATATATATATATATATATATATATATATATATATACCGTACATACTTTGCATATAAAATGGGAAGTATAGTGCATATAAGATTTTTTTTTAGCCACTGGATAACCATTGATCACAAGAAAAACAACTGGTTTTCCAATAAGAGTTTCAGAGTGTCATTACAAAATATGGTATTTGGAGTTCCTTCTCAACTTATACCGGCTAATAGTCCATGAACAAATCTATCTATCTATCTATCTATATGCTCAGGCCCAATCCCCATTTTGGGGGTAGCCGACTCAAAACAGAGCAAGAACAGGGAAAACACAAACACAACATAAAACAACGAATAAACACAGATAAAAAACACAAATTCACACACATGAACTAATCAACTACTAATATTGATTTATATCCTTCAATACCGAATACGCCTAAGTAAAATACCTAATAATAATACATTCTAAGCATATCTACCTTAACCCTTGTTGTACCGGTGATGTATTTCTCATTCTATTCATGCAACTATTAGACGATTTTGTACAGCTTATGAAGGACGTCTACTCATTCAAAGGATACAGACCATCTCAATGAATCCTTTTAGCTTCCATATATCCTTCCTAAGTTTCATAAAATCGTCTAAATGTAGCTAAAATTAATTTAAAAAGACGTCGCCGGTATAGAAGGGGTTAAGCCGAACAGGATCTATTAACCCTATTATTAGATCATTGTATTAAGTTTAAAAAGGACCTCCAGCAATTATCAGGCTTCGAACTATCTCACTTACCCCCTTTTGCTACCACAGATCCTTCTTAAGCTGCACAAAATCGTCTAACTATAATACCAATGTATTAAAAAGACGTCTCCGGTACAGCAGGAGTTAAGGGGAGGTTTTTAGTTTGGTCTCTGGATATCCATCAAGCTTAAGATTACACCCCCTTGAGCCCCTTTCAAGATAAATTTTTACATTTTTCGGTAGAAAAATTTCCCGGCTGCAAGCCGGTTCCTCTTAAATTACAGGCTCACTGTCGCTCGCCAGGATAAAATCGACACCTAAATGGCACGAAAGGTCTTAAAATTGACAGAAATGGGTCGAAGGTTCTTAAAATCGTCAAAATAATGGGGCGAACGTCTTAAAATTAGAAAAGCAATGGGGCTAAACATGAGGGAGAAAGGAGTCAAGAAAAAAATCCCTCAAGTGGATATCTCCCCTTAACCAATTGAGGATCATGCTGGGTTTTGACAGTATGCGCTGGCTATATTTAGGCACATTTACACAGCTTAGGAAGGAACTGTGGGGATTAAGGGGAGATCTCCACTAGAGGGATTTTTTTCTTGACCCCTTTCTCCCTCATGTTTATCCCCATTTCTTTTGATATTATAAAACGTTCGCCCCGTTAGTTTGGCGATTTTAAGAACTTTCACCCCATTTTAAGACCTTTCGTGCCATTCAGGTGTCGATTTTATCCTGGCGAGCGATAGCGAGCCTGTAACTTAAGAGTAAACGGCCTTCGGCCGGGACATTTTTCTACCGAAAAATGTACAAATTAATCTTGAAAGGGACTCAAGGGGGTGTCATTTTAAGCTTGCTGGAGGTCTAGGGAACAAACTAAATACCTCCCCTTAAACGGGTAAAGACTGTGTCAAGTAACCGTCTGAACTTCCACATAACCTTTCTAATCTGAACAGAATCGCCTAATAATAGCCAGAATGAACTGCCCAACACGCATTATGATCCTCAGTGTTAACCCTCTACAGTCAGTATCAGCGATGTGGGTTATATTATAGTCTCGCTATATTTGGAAGATTGTATGCAGCCTGAGAAGAATCTGTGGTAGTTGAAAGGGTTGGTTGACATAGATTGAAGCCTCATTATTACTAGAGGTCCTTCCTAAGCTGAATACAATCGTCTAACCATATTCTTGTATTGTATGGATTAAGATCTTTTCATGCCATTTAGGTGTCGATTTTTATCTGGCGAGCGATAGCAGCAAGTAATTGTAGAAGGACACGGCCTTCGGCCGTGACATTTTTCTACCGAAAAATGTCTTGAAAGGGGGTTTAGTGGGAATATGTTTAAGGGGAGGTTTTTAGTTTGCTCCCTAGAACTTCCATCAAGCTTAAAATTACACCTCCTAGACCCCCTTTCAAGATAAAAGTGTACATTTTTCGGTAGAAAAATGTCCCGGCCGAATTCCTCTTATATTACAGGCTCGCTATCGCTCGCCAGGATAAAATCGACACCTAAATGGCACGAAAGGTCTTAAAATTTACAGAAATGGGGCGAAAGCTCTTAAATTCGCCAAACTAATGGGGCGAATGTCATAAAATCTCAAAAGCAATGGGGTTAAACATGAGGGAGAAAGGGGTCCAGAAAAAAATCCCTCAAGTGGTAATCTCCCCTTAAGCTTGATGGAGGTCTAGCGAGGAAACTCAAAAATATATGAATAAATAAATAAATAGACAAAAAACCAAGCACTACCCCTTTAAGAAAAAGGAATAAAACGTGTGGCTGTGGTGTTGGTGTTGTTGTTGTTGTTACCCAAGCTGTGGTGTTGACCATAGTCCTAGGTGTTGACTACTACACTATATAAAGGCTGGCCCCCGCGTGTGTGTGAGTTATGACGACGCGTGACGGCGCTGCCATCTCTTGCCGCCTCCCGCCACTACCCACCTAGCTCCTCCCTCACCACCACCACCACCAGCGCCTCTCGACAAGTTTCCAGTCTTATCTCGCAGCTCTATTTTAATTTAAGTTTCTCGTTCGTATTATTATTATATGTCTATCCTTAATTATTATGCTCTACATGCTTCCATTCTTTTATATCATATCCTCTTTTTTGTTTTTCCTTTTCACTAGAGTTCTCGAAAAGGGGCTCCAGTCCTGACGCTATTCTTGACTTACAGCGTGGTGGCTTAATAATCCAGAAGGGTTGATAGCTTATGAAGTCCTATTTTAACTAACTAACCAGCTTAACTAGGTATTTGTTGCTCATTTCAATGTCTTTTACGTAACTCGCTATCTATTACTTTGAAATGTATATTGTTTGGCTTGAGCGATTTATTTAGTAATATATATAACTGTGTCTTTCATACATTTGCAAGAACTATATATATACAGTATAATATATTAAGGTTTGTGGTGTGTCTTCCTATGTTATCTCGCAGCTCGTTTTTGTTTGGGCTGCCACTACAGTATATGGAGTTTCGGAGATAGATTATACACAGGTATGTATTAATTATTTATCAATGTATTTTTGTATTCATTTATTTAACTATATATCTTTAATTTATTTATTTATTGTTCGTTGTTGTGTGTGCGTCTTGAACTTTCCTTTGTCTTTCTTTACAAGCTCCCAAACCTACCTGACTTTTTTGTTTTTTTGTTTTTTTTTTTTGGTCCTCACATGTCTCTCGCCAAATATTTGTTTTCAATATTTTCTATATACTGTGTCATCTCCGCCCTTCTTGACACTGTGCCACTCTTATATTATGTTTGCCCTGTAAAAAAAAATATATATATATATATATATATATAGTATACTGTATATGATGAAGTTAAAATAATTCAAGTTGGATTTATTGGTAGTGATTTACTTTTGGTTACTTGATATACATTTGATCTGTATATTACATGGAGTTATCATACCGATTTAGATTGTCTTGGATGATGTAATTTGTTTTCTTCATATCTCATCATATATATATCATCACGAAGGAGTTATTGTTTGGTTTGTGATACAGCATCTAGTTTATTCGTCTTCTTTTCTCTTCTTCATCAGCTCCTATCAAATATTTTGAAAGTGGTATATATATATATATATATATATATATATATATATATATTTTTTTTTTTTTTTTTTTTTTGTAAGATTATTTATTCTTAGTTAATTTATATTCTTACCTCATCAACAAAAATAGGAAGAGTTGGGATTAGGCCTGAGAATATAGATAGATAGATAGATAGATAGACCTCTTATGTTTAATCGTGTTGGTTATTGTGATAAAGTTATTGATTGGTTTTTGATAATACGGATATTTTATGTTTCTTATTGTCTCTGGTAGATTTGCTGTCATTAATGCTTCCTATGCATTTCAAAGCTGTTTCACGCTTAATTAAATTCCCTTATAACGTCTGTACCGGCTACACATTAATTTCGGAGGTTCGTTTAATAATTTCGAGGTCTTAAGGTGACAGTGGATATTTTGGGGGTCTATTTATTGATATGTTCATATAATATTTAGTTTCCTCCCTAGACCTCCATCAAACTTACAAAAAACATCCATTAGATTCCCCTTCGAGATTAATTTGTACATTTTTCGGTAGAAATATTTCACGGCCAAAGGCCGGTTCCTCCAAAATTACAGGCTCGCTATTGCTCGCCAGAAAGAAAAAAATCTACACCTATAAGGCACACAAGGTCTTAATATTGACAACGAAATGGGGCGAAAAGTGTTAAAACCGCCAAACTAATGGGCCGAACGTCTTACAATCTCAAAACAAAGGGGTCACAACACAAGAGAGAAAGGGGACCAGAAAAACGACCCATCTCCCCTTAATAATTTCGAGGTCATAAAATGCCTCGATATTTGTAACCACGACTGTACATCAGCTCCTATCGATTACCTAAGGGGAGATGGGTCGTTTTTTCGGGACTCCTTTCTCCCTCGTGTTTAACACCAGTATTTTTGACATTTTAAGACGATCGCCCCATTAGTTTGGCGATTTTATGACCTTTCGTCCCATTTCGTTGTCAATATTAAGACCTTTCTTGCCCTTTAGGTGCCGATTTTGTTTCTTGGCGAGCGATAGCAAGCCTGTAATTGTGGAGGAACTGGCCTTCGGCCTTGACATTTTTCTACCGAAAAATGTACAAAATAATCTCGTAAGGGGATCTAATGGATTTTTGTTTAAAGTTTGATGGAGGTCTAGGGAGGAAACAATAATATGTATATACGGTATATATATATATATATATATATATATATATATATATATATATATATACATAATATAAACAGTGTCCCCTTAAGGGAGTTTCGGTGATTTGTGAGTTTTTCCTTCTCTCCTATCTGGCATCGCTCCCTCTTTCCTCCGCTTCCTATTATGTGAGAGCTTCCGGGATGAGAGAGAGAGAGAGAGAGAGAGAGAGAGAGAGAGAGAGAGAGAGAGAGAGAGAGAGAGAGAGATGTTTTAGGATTTTAAAGAATAAGATAAGTTGTAATTTCACTACTATGTGTTGTTTTCGAGTGCCAGTTGAAATCTGTATAGTTGAACTCCTATGCTCACGTACAGTCGCGAACATATATAAAGTTACACCACTTTCGAATCTTGGAACTATCAAGGCCTAGTTCTGAAGCACCTGGGCTGTACTAAAACATTGTATCGTCTCGTTCGCGTTCGATACTGATTCTAACGGGTGCATCGCTATTTATGCTCCTGACTGTACCCGTTTAATTGCTCTAAGGTCAATTTCCCATTATGATAGATCCTGAGAATATAATGACATGCCGTTATACCTTGAGGGATTTTAGATATCCTTTACTCGAGTATATTTTTATCTAACCCAGGTTTAAAATTAAGGGGAGGTCTCCACTTGAGGGATTTTTGTTCTTGACCCCTTTCTCCCTCATCGTTAGCCCCATTGTTTTTGAGATTTTAAGACGTTTGCCCCCATAAGTTTGGTGATTTTATGAATTTCCGCCCCATTCTGTCAATTTTAAGACCTTTCGTGCAATTTAGGTGTCGATTTTATCCTGGCGAGCGATAGCGAGCCTGTAATTTAAGAGTAACCGGCCTTTGGCCGGGAAATTTTTCTACCGAAAAATGTACAAATTTCTTTTGAAAGGGGGTCAAGGGGGTAACATTTTAAGATTGCTGGAGGAGTAGGAAACAAACTAGAAACCTCCCCTTAAGATGGATGTTTTTCATATTTCTGGACCATCTTTTCCATCATGCTTAGTCCCATTAGTTTTGATATTATAAGACGTTCGCCTCATTTGTTTTGCGATTATAAGATCTTTTGCCCCATTTCTTTGCCAATATTGTGACCCTTTATGCCATTTTGTGTCGATTTTTACTTGGCGATCGATAGGGACGCTGTAATTCAGGAGGAACGCCGGCCTTCGACCAGGAAATTTTTTCAACCCAAAAAATGTACAAATTTATCTCCAAAAGGGGAGGGTTGAGGATGTTTTTGTAAGCTTGATGGAGGTTTACATATTTGTCATCACAAGACTACATATTAATACCAATAAACCTGAAGGTCATTTAGAGATCCAATATTTACCTTTCTCTCTCTCTATTTTTTCCATCATCCTATAAAATACCGATAAACCTTTAGAGAATTTAGAAATCCTTTATTTACTTCTCTCTCTATATATATATATATATATTTTATCATAAGACTATATTATATATTAAGGGGAGATTTCCACTTGAGGGATTTTTTCTTGACCCCTTTCTCCCTCATGTTTAGCCCCATTGCTTTTGATATTATAAAACGTTTGCCCCATTAGTTTAGCGATTTTAAGAACTTTCACCCCATATTAAGACCTTTCGTGCAATTCAGGTGTCGATTTTATCCTGGCGAGCGATAGCAAGCCTGTAATATAAGAGGAACCGGCCTTCGGCCGGGACATTTTTCTACCGAAAAATGTACAAATTGCTGTTAAGTGATTCTTTAACGATCATGAAAGGGACTCAAGGGGGTGTAAATTTAAGCTTGATGGAGGTCTAGGGAACACACTAAATACCTCCCCTTAATACCGATAAACCTTTAGAACATTTTGGGATCCTATATTAACCTCTCCCTATATGTCTTTCATCATCTGACTACATTATAATACGTATAAACCCTTAGAGAAGTTAGAGATCCTATATTTACCTTTCTCTCTATATATTTTTCTCCTGACCTTTTTTCTTGCGTCAGAGGAAACGTCTTTTAGGGGGCCACCGGACACAGAAGTTCGGGTATCAGGGAGAGAGAGAGAGAGAGAGAGAGAGAGTACAAAGGAGTACAAAGGAAATCAAGCAACAACAGGTCTAGTGACCCTTCTAGGCTGCTTGTCCTCCAAAACACTGAGGATCAAGTGTCCAAACAGTGGTTTAGAGTGGGTAAGGGAACATTGGAAAGGGAACTACTGCCCTAGAACTAATGTCCGTGGCAGGATTAGGAAGTTAGTAGGGGACAGATGGGTTAGTAACTGAGGGGGGTATACAATAAAGTTATTCATTTACAAACGCAGTCAGTCGCGGGTTTGATGCGAGATATTTGTCTAAGCGGAGTTTAAATGAATCAACGGTGCTGCAGTCTATAACGTCTCGGGGAAGCCCATTCCACAAGTTGACAACTCGATTGAAGAAGAAATTCTTAGATTCGTGTGAGTTAAAAGATTTACCAATAATTTTGCAACCGTTTCCCCGCGTGTAATTAGATTGGTCGATAGTGAAGTACTTACTACAGTTCATATTGTCGATGCCTTTGATGATTTTGAACACTTGAATTAAGTCGCCTCTTAATCTGCGCTGGGTTAAAGGAAATAGATTTAATTCTCTAAGACGCTCTTCGTATGGTTTGTTCTTTAGGCTAGGTATCATTTTGGTAACTCTACGTTGAACTCGTTCTAGCTTGTTTATATCTTTTTGGTAATAAGGGCACCAGGATTGAACGCAGTATTCCAGAAGAGGGCGGACTAAGGAATTGTAAAGGGTTAGGATAACATCTTTGGATTTATGCTCAAATGACCTGCCTATAAAGCCAATTATTTTGTTTGCCTTCTTAACAACTTCTGAACATTGTTGACTCGGTTTTAGGTTACTCGATATTGTTACTCCCAGATCGGTTTCTTTGTTTACATTCTTAAGCTGAGTGCCATTCATCGAATAGTTTGCTTTCTCATTTAGGTATCCGATATGTAGTACTTTACATTTATCCGCATTGAAACTCATTTGCCAAATTTGGGCCCAACATGACAATTTATCTAGATTGTGTTGCATATCATCAACTTGTTCTTTTGAGAGTACGCTATTTGCAATTTTTGTATCGTCAGCAAATTTCGAGACTGTACAGGTGAGACCCTCATCTATGTCGTTGATGTAAATTAGAAAGAGAATTGGTCCTAGTACCGATCCCTGGGGTACCCCACTACTTACATTGGTCCATTTAGATGCCTTACCGTTTATGACTACTCTTTGCTTTCTGTCGCTGAGCCAATTTTCTATCCATTTCAACACACCGTCTTGTATTCCATGCGCTTTTAGTTTTAGCAGTAATCGTTTGTGGGGAACTTTGTCAAAGGCCTTTTGAAAATCAAGGTATATAATATCTACAGCTTTACTCTCATCGTAGAGGTTGAAGATATCGTGGAAGAAGTCTAAGAGGTTTGTTAAACAGGAACGTTTTTTACGAAAGCCGTGTTGAGTATCTTTAAGTAAGTTATTTGCCTCTAAGTGATTTACGAGTCTGTCTCTTATGACCGTTTCTAGCATTTTACATACAATTGAGGTTAAGCTAATTGGACGATAGTTACTGGGTAGGGATTTGCTGCCTTTTTTGAATATCGGTGTTACGTTGGCTAGCTTCCACTGATCAGGCATAGTCCCAGACTGCAAGGATTCATTGAATAGCAATGTCAGTGGTTTGGAGAGCTCATCCTTAGCTTCCTTTAGAACTCTGTGAGATTGTATCAGGTCCAGGCGTTTTATTTACCTTGAGTTTATCTAAACAATTCAATACTTCTCTCTCTGTAACGGTGATATTGCTTAGAACATCTGAATTATCAATCTGAATCGGCGATGGTGTAGGGATATCACTGAGGTCTTCGGTTGTAAAAACTGATGCAAAGAAGGTATTGAGGGCATTACTCATTTGTACTTCGTCTTTGGTGTATTCTCCATTTTCATCGACTAACGGTCCAACAGTTGAAGTAACTACTTTTTTCTTTCTGATATAACTATAGAATTCTTTCGGGTTTGTTTTACTTTGATTCGCAACATGTAACTCCAGGGTCTTTTTACTTTGCTTAATTAACTTTTTGGCTTTGCGTCGTAGCTCTACAAATTTCACCCGTTCTTCGTCATTTTGTGAGGATTTTAATCTATCATTAGCAAATTTTTTAGCAAGCAGACAGTCTGAAATATCTTTATTCCACCATTTGGGCTTATCATTTTGGCCTGGACGCCGTATTTTCGATGGTATGCAGTCTTGCACTGCCTTAAGGTAAGTGGTTGTGAAACACTCCCAAGATGTATTTATGTCGTTATTGTTAGTCAGAAAGCTCCAGTCAGTTTCTTTAAGTTTTGATTTAAGTTTATGAAAATTTGCTTTCTTGAAATTAGGGACTTTCTCAATGCTGCTATTTGATTTGTTACTAGTAAACTTTAAAGTGAAAGTTATCGTACGATGGTCGCTGTTACTGAATTCATCACCAACATTCAAATTCTCTATTAATTCTTCTTTTGTTGCGAGTACAAGGTCAAGCACATTATTACCACGGGTCGGAGATTGTACAAATTGAAAAAGTGAACTCTCTTGCAAGTTAGCATAGAGGTCGTGTCCAGAGTGTGAAGTAAGAATATCGCCCCATTTAGTCACGGGTAAGTTGAAATCGCCAAGAATTACGGTATCTTGTATGTTAGTTATTTCTGCAATTTGTTCATAAATTTCACTGTCAGTTTGCACTGATTGAGATGGGGGTCTGTATAATAAAGCTAGTGTTATTTTAGTTCCTCGTTTATTATTTAATAGTACGTAAGATATGTCTATATTCGCAATTTGAGGTTTTGACATTAAGACGGGATTAAGACTTTCCTTTATAAAAAACAGAACTCCTCCTCCATTTCTATTGATCCGACTTTTCTCAAACATTGTATAACCAGGAAGCGTATATTCGGCTAAAAAGTCTCTGTCTTCCGTATTTAACCAAGATTCTGTAATGCCGATTATATCATAATGTTCTGTAAACACGATTTCCTCTAGATATGAAAATTTATTGCGTATGCTACGAGCATTTACATAAAACACCTTAAGAGTATTAGAGTTGGATGTTACTGATTGTGCGTTGTCTGAATTTTCAGTTCGTATTTGACTTACACTACCCTGTCTTGGGTCTGGTTGACCCCGTTTTTTGAACGGAAATCCTTGACTGCATCGTTCAGCAGACGACCAAGACGTGCAGCTCCTACTTCATTGAGATGTACACCATCTCCTGAAAACAAAGATTTATCATAGTAAAAATTATCCCACGTGTCGACAAAGCCGATGTTCTCCTCCCTGCAGAGTTTGGCTAGTCGGCGATTTGTACTGGTAGCTATGTTGTAGAATCGGTTTTCTACATCAATCCGGGGAACAATTCCTGAAATTAAGATTCTATTAGATTTTTCCTTGAAAGACCTGATCAGCCGCCGGTACTTGCAAAGTAGTTCCTCTGACCGCGTCCGTTGGACATCGTTAGATCCAACGTGGATGATGTACGTAGTGCTTGCGGGGGCGAGCCTGGAAACCTCTTCCAGAGCCGCAACAATGTCGTCCACGCCGCCACCTGGGATACAGAATCGCTTTCTGGTCCTGGGTGCCCTGGCGCAGAACTCGGTTAGTTGGCCACGGACCATGGAGTCGCCCACAAGCCGAACTTCTTCCGTTTCCTCTTGCTCGTCAATAGCCAGAATTTTGAAGCGGTTTTGGCATGTTGTCGGGATGACCTTCCTGGTACTGGTACTGGGATGGACATTGTTTCTCACTAACTGAAAGTTGTCCTGGGGGGGAGTGAGAGTAGAGTCATTATTATTATCTGCAACATCTAAGGTAGCTGCTGGTGTGGGTACCGGTACTGTATGCACTGGAATGGCGGTTGACATAGTAGTGGTTTCTTGGGCCGAGGGCACTCCTACGTTGAGTGTGGCAAATTCTTGAAGGGATTCAAGCTTCGTAGTCAGGGCATCGATCTTGCGGTGAGCTGCATTCAATTCATCCGCAATCTTCTCTCGGAGCTGGCAAAATCTACAAATTTGGACATCAGTATCAACAAACATGGTAGGGCCAAATTTACCGGAACAACTCGTGCAGGTTCGTTGCGGCGCCATGACGATATAATCACAATATGCCTGAAAATCACACAAATTTATGTTAGCAAAATGGTACAATTAAAGCCTGAAAATCACAAAAAATGTATGTTAGCAATGTGATACAATTAATTCCTGAAAATCACAAATTTTTTTGTTAGCAATATGATAAAATTAATATGCCTGTAAATCACAAAAAATATGTTAGCAATAGAACACAATTTATGCCTGAAAAAAACAAAAATTTATGTTAGCAGTATGACACAGTTAAAGCCTGAAAATCACAAATGGACTAGAAATTTGTTACAAAATTTACTGGAAAAAAAAAGTGGGAGAGGGTTAATGTAGCCTAGTGAAAAAACTGGAAAACAGTATACAGTACAGTAACAACAAATATTTGTTAGCAATATGGTACAATTAATGCCTGTAAATCACAAAAATAATATGTTAATCACAAAAAGAATATTATGGCTGTAAATCACAAAAAATATGTTAGCAATAGAACACAATTTATGCCTGAAAATAAAAAAAAAAAATTGATGTTAGCAGTATGACACAGTTAAAGCCTGAAAATTGTAAATGGACTAGTAATTTGTTACAAAATTTACTGGGAGAAAAAAAGGGGAGAGGGTTAATTTAGCCTAGTGAGAACACTGGAAAGCAGTATACAGTACAGTAACAAAAAATATTGGTTAGCAATATGTTACAATTAATGCCTGTAAATCACAAAAAGAATATGTTGATCACAAAAAGAATATGTTAGCAATAGAACACAATTTTATGCCTGAAAATAAAAAAAAAATTATGTTAGCAGTATGACACAGTTAGGCTAAAGCCTGTATATTAGTTTATACAGTGGTCGACACAATAATAATAATAATGGAGTTAGTAATATCCCTGGCAAGAGTGTGAGAGGCCTATTATGGTGACAAGTATCTGAAATGCTATTGGCTAGACTTTGATATATAAAATACAAGAAGAGGGTTTGTTTATGCGTACACAGGTGGCGCTGGTATCGGCGGCGTCTCTACTAACCTGACAAATATAATTTTGAAAAACAAACGTTTATCAGTCAAAACTACAGTACAATGTCATGCAAGATAACTACTGGGTGGTTTGCTAAGCACTTAACTACAGTGAGGGCTAAAATATCTACAATAAGTGCTAGAACTTTATAATATGAAACAAGCAAATAGTTTGTTTACTTTAGAGCGTCGGTCGTCACTAACCGGTACAAATGTAAACAAAAGCAGTCTCGATAAACAAACGTTTATCAGTCAAAAACACAGCAAAATTACATGCAAAGCAACTACAGAGCAGTTAAGCTAGAGCTTAGCTACAGCTCATGCAAACAAATAAGGGGATGAGTAATGGAGTACTCAAGTTATGGTCAGATTTCGAGCAGCGAGAGCGAAGTGCTGTTGGCGGGTTGGCGCGTCGGGCTCAATAGTATAAGAGAGAGAGAGAGAGAGAGAGAGAGAGAGAGAGAGAGAGAGAGAGAGAGAGAGAGAGAGAGGATACATTCAGAGGAAGTGACAGGGAGATTGTCAATATAGCAATGTGACTTTATCAGATAGTGAATCAAAGAGTGAAATATATATATATATATATATATATATATATATATATATATATATATATATATATACAGTATATACATATATATATATATATATATATATACAGTATATATATATATATATATATATATATATATACTGTACAGTATATATACAGTATACCTATATATAAACACGTCTCTAACCCTGTTATCCACGTGTAAACAATGCCTTTCTGCCCTGCGCTAGCTTTGAAATATTCGTTTTTAACCCTTAGACTGCATGTTTTTATTTCATCTTATGATAACTTTCGATGTGTAATATCTCCGTAATTATAAATACTCACCCCGAACGTCATAAAATGAAAAAGTCTTATTATTGTCTGATGAATACGTCTTGTCATTTATGGAAACGTCAACTGAAACACCCTGTATATATAATATATATATATATATATATATATATATATATATATATATATATGAGTAAATAGGAAAGAGGTTTAGAAAACATAGATTACATTAAGGTAGAGAGTGACACAGGAATAGAGCCTGATAGACTAGAGACCCTGTGAATGTCATAAGAGAGAGAGAGAGAGAGAGAGAGAGAGAGAGAGAGAGAGAGAGAGAGAGAGAGAGAGAGAGAGAGAGAGAGAGAGATCTTAAAAACAAAAAAAAATTGGCCACATCCTTGGTCCTTGAGGCGTGTGATCCTTCCGTAGGGTGGAGCCAAGGAGTTACTTCCTTAGACCCCTCCAAAATATTATAACACCATTTTTTTAGGGGACATGGGCCGGTTTTCTGGACCACTTTCTCCCTCATGTTTTGCCCCATTAGTTTTTCAGATGTTAAGATGTTTGCCCCATTAGTTAGTCGATTTTAAGACTTTTCGCCCCATTTCTTCGTCAATATTTAGACCTTTCGGGCTATTTAGGTGTTAGTTTTTTCCCCTGGCGAACGATAGTGAGCCTGTAATGTTGGAAGAACCGGCCTTCGGCCGGGAAATTTTTCTACCGAAAAATGTACAAATTAATCTAGAAGGGGGATCTAATGGATGTTTTTTTTAAATTTGATGGTCTATGAAGGAAACTAGAAAAAATAATGAATACATGCAAAAATCGCCGAAAACGTTAACCAACCGTTAAGGGGGGGGGGAGTAGGGGGGGGGGGGGGGGGGGGAGAATAACACCTTTTATTTGGTGTTAGTTTTATAATATATCCCTTGCAAATAAATACCATGCAGGGGTGATATTGATCGAGAACGAAATATAGAACATATGGTATTGATCTCCATGTGTGGAAATTTGTCTTATAACGTCGAAATGGGATAAGTGATCGTAGATTAGCGTATATCAAGCCTGTGATTTGATTAATTAAATTTATTTTCCTGATCTGTCTATACCTATACTGATACAGCGTTTTGACAGTATAATCTTGATACTGCTTTGGAAGGATCTGTGGGAATTAAAAGGGTAAAGACCGTCTCGATTAACCCTCTGACTTCCATATACCCATACTAAACTGAATACAATCGTCTAATGACAGCCAGAGTACAATGACAGCCAGAGTACAATGACAGCCAGAGTACAATGACAGCCAGAGTACAATGACAGCCAGAGTACAATGACAGCCAGAGTACAATGACAGCCAGAGTACAATGTGAAATCGCCTCATGATCCACAAGGGGTTAGCTTGATTATTACTATAGTCGTTTATGAGTTATCGAGGTTAGATATGTTTGGTCTATCTATATTGAATGGACTATAGCCAGAGTTGAGTAAATGGAGTACGAATTTTGAACGCGACTGTACCTCCGCATATCGATGGAAAACAAAAGTTCGCGATAAAGAGGCGTTCTCAGTAGATATACAGTATATGCAGTAACGACAAAAATAGGCTTTATATATAGATAGAAAGGTAGATGATTAAGATATAGATCGCTGAGATAATTCTAATAAAATGGAGACACATAAATGGATATATAAATATAGGTAGAGGGAATGATTGATAGACGTGTAGATATTCCTTTAGAAATATGAATTCGTGGATAGAAAGATAGGTAGATAGATACATAGCTAGGAGAGAGAGAGAGAGAGAGTACAAAGGAAATCAAGCAACAACAG
>JBAKBP010036377.1:0-18472 GCA_037953745.1 Lithodes maja
GTTTCATTTGCTTGGCCTCTCTTACTGATTTTCTTTGTGCCTCATTTACACTGAGAGCAATCCAGCTAGCTCTCACAAACACCTCCTCCTCCTATCCACTTCACTACACTAAACATGCACACCACACTTCATTCCTCCACACCAAAATTAAAAAAATAAAACACAAAAATGATGAATTTTGGCCCGGCCTCGGAGTCCCCAGGGGGGGGGACCATAAATGCCCCCTCACCTGACCGACCATCCCCTGACGACCCCACACAATTACCTGGACCTCGGCCTGTTACTCTTTCTATTAATTTCTGCAACATTCGCGGACTTTCCTCTAACTTTCACTCTGTTGAGCACCATCTCTCCTCCTACAAACCTGATCTTCTCTTCCTCACCGAAACCCAGGTGTCTGTAGCAACATCCAGCAACCCCTTCTCTGTATCCTCCTACTTTCTCTATCCTAGTTTCAAAGCCAATGGCGGATGTTGTGCATATGTGCACAACAAACTCACTTGCTCTCGTGTTCCCGATTTCGACTCCTCTGAATTCTCAACTTTATGGCTCAAACTTTCCTGTCATTCTCTTACTAAATATTTCTGTGCTGTCTATCTTTCCCCTAACTCTACCAACTTTCCTAAATTCTTTGACTATCTAAACTCTACAGTGGAACACATTCTATCCATTTCTCCTTTCTCAGAAATCTCCATCTTAGGAGATTTCAACGTTCACCACCGCCAATGGCTCTCCTCTCTCACTACTGATCCACCTGGTGAACAAGCCTACGTCTTTTCTATCCTAAATGACCTAGAGCAGTTAGTTCAGCAACCCACCCGTATCCCGGATCGCATCGGAGATCGGCCCAACATTCTTGACCTGTTTCTAACTTCTAACCCTTCTTCTTATACTGTCGATCTTTTCTCTCCTTTGGGCTCCTCCGACCATAAACTTATCTCTGTCACCTGTCCTATCTCTCCAGTACAGCCACCCGATCCTCCTAGCCGGCGGCGCTTGTGGCACTTTGGCGCTGCCGACTGGGAGGCTCTTCGGCAGTACTTCTTTGATTTCCCATGGACTGATTTCTGCTTCCATGGCCGGGGACCCTCGGAGAGTGCTGAACGCATTACCGAGGTAATCCTATCGGGCATGGAAGCATACATTCCATTCTCTTTCTCTCAGACTAATGCTAAAAAATCTTGGTTTACTCACGCCTGTTCTACTGCTGTCCGCAATAAGGAGGAAGCATTCAAACGGTACCGACGCCTTAAAACTCAAGACTCTCATTCTTCATATGTTTCTGCCCGGAATCAAGCCAAATCTGTTCTTCGACTTGCCAAACACTCTTTCATCAATAATAAATGCACTGAACTATCCAACTCTAGCTCTTCCCAAGCTTTCTGGCATCTAGCCAAAAACCTCTCCAACAATTTCTCTTCCTCGTCTTTCCCTCCCCTTTCCCACTCTGATGGCACAACCATCACTTCTTCCTCTGACAAAGCTAAACTCTTCGCTCAAACTTTTGCTAGAAACTCCACCTTGGATGATTCCGGTGCTATTCCTCCCTCTCCGCCCTCCTCTCTCTTACTTATGCCTAATATCCTAATCTCTTCTAAAGATGTACTTTCTACCCTCTCTGGGCTTAACACTAATAAGGCGTACGGTCCGGACGGTGTTCCTCCTGTTGTTCTCAAAAACTGTGCTTCCGTGCTGACTCCCTGCCTAGGCAAACTCTTTCGTCTCTGTCTATCCTCTAACGTCTTCCCTTCATGCTGGAAGTTTGCTCACATTCAACCTGTCCCAAAGAAGGGTGACCGCTCTCAACCCTCCAACTATCGTCCAATTGCTCTTATCTCTTGTCTTTCTAAAGTTTTTGAAACTATTCTTGCTTCCAAATTTCTTAAGCATTTCTCTTCTCATAATCTGCTCTCAGATCGCCAGTATGGCTTCCTTAAGGGTCGCTCTACTGGTGATCTTCTTTCATATCTTACTAACTCTTGGTCATCCTCCTTTCGGGACTTCGGTGAGACTTTTTCTATTGCACTAGACATATCGAAAGCCTTCGATAGAGTCTGGCATAAATCTTTAATTTCTAAACTACCCTCCTTCGGTTTCTATCCCTCCATCTGTGCCTTTGTCTCTAATTTCCTTTCCGGCCGTTCCATAGCTGCGGTTGTGGACGGCCATTGTTCACTTCCTCACCCTATAAACTCCGGTGTTCCTCAGGGCTCTGTCCTATCTCCTATTCTCTTTCTAATTTTTATAAATGATCTCCTTAACTGTACCTTAATTCCCATCCATTCATACGCAGACGACTCAACCTTACACTACTCCATTAGTTTTTCAGAACGCCCCAGCCAGCAATCCCTCAACGACAAACGTAATGAAGCCATAGAACTCTTAAATTCTGATCTAAATACTATTTCCAATTGGGGCAGAGAAAACCTTGTTAACTTTAATGCTTCCAAAACCCAATTTCTCCATCTATCTACCCGTCAGGATCTCCCAGCGGACTATCCCTTATTCTTCAACAATACAAAAATCAACCCTTCATCTTCTCTCAATATTCTTGGTGTCTCTTTTTCTTCTGCTCTCATTTGGAAGGACCATATTACCAGTCTTGCTAAGGCAGCCTCCCAGAAGCTGGGTGTGCTCAATCGCCTTAGGGGGTTCTTTTCCCCTGCACAGCTTCTTGCTCTGTACAGGGGCATAGTGCGCCCTTGTATTGAGTATTGTTCACATGTGTGGGGAGGTTCCTCTCACACCGCTCTCCTAGACAAAGTTGAAAGGAAGGCCTTTCGTATCATTAACTCCCGTCCACTCACCAACTCTCTGCAATCTCTCTCTCTCCGCCGCAATGTTGCATCTCTCTCGCTATTCTATCGCTACTATAATAATCAGTGTTCCTCAGAGCTATCCCAGTGCATACCACCTCCTTTACGTAGGGCACGTGGTACCCGTCTTGCAACTCAATCCCACCCCTACTCTGTGCAACTCTCCAACCCAAGAGTGAAACGTTACTCTCAAACTTTCTTCTACTCAACATCTGAGCTCTGGAACTCTCTCCCAGAATCAGTCTTTCCCTCTTCCTATGACTTAAATTGCTTCAAACTCCGTGTGTCCAGGCATTTTGGCTCAAACGTCCCTTGATTTTGGCCCTGTCACTCTTTCAACTATGGGGGAGGCACTCGCTATAGGCAGTTATGCCTTTTGCCTCCCTCAATCACATAGAAAAAAAAAAAAAAGTGACTGAAAATCAGAAGGAAATGCAGTCAATGATTTACCGTAGAGTAAGTGTGATGGCTTTAGTGGCAGTGGTTCTTGCAGGTTGGTGTATACATATTAAAGTGCAACCAGAGGCAGAAATGCCAAACCATCCCCTTCAGCAACCATCCACAACCAACACCACCTACAACCATCCATCACATATTAGTTGTATAAATACACGCACAGGTGTGGGGCATCAAACCCCTATCACTCTCCTTCACCAGGTAAAGAAAAAGAAGTGCGCAGTAAAGAAGGGAAAGAAAGAAAACCCGATTCCCCTAGTGACCGTAGAAAACGTACCAAGCGGGAGAGACTATGGTAACCGAATAGACAAACAGTTGGACTTGGTAGAAAATGACCAAAACGCCAGCTCAAACTATCTATGTATATCAATCGCCAGAAATGATCAAAACAGTGTACAAAGGGATATGCTTATGCCAAATTTCCCCCAATCCAACATATACTAGAACATACCATAAGAACCTCGAATCAAGACAATACCACCATCGATTCAAATCACGAATTAATTCTATATGATCTGTGCCCCATGAATATTCTTTCCTCTCACTTAAACATTAGGCTACCATAGTGCGGTGGGAATATGAACATGATTAGATTAATATCCAGTATTCGAAAATGGATAAGAAGTCGTAGGCATGTGCATAAAACTTTAACCATCTTGGTGGTGTAATGGTTAAGGTGTCTAAAATTCTGTGTGTGATAACCCGGGTTCGAATCCTGGTGGATCACATAATAATTATGCTTTCATTAATTTCATTGGAGGTGTTTAGTGTTGTGGTGAAATTAATAAAAACTAAATTATCAGTAGGTTCAGGGATACTTCGTAGCGAGGCCGTTCTATATGATCTGTGCCCCATGAATATTCTTACCTCTCACTTAAACATTAGGCTACCATAGTGCGGTGGGAATATGAACATGATTAGATTAATATCCAGTATTCGAAAATGGATAAGTGGTAGGCGTGTGCATAAACCTTTAACCGTCTTGGTGGTGTAATGGTTAAGGTGTCTAAGAATCTGTGTGTGATAACCCGGGTTCGAATCCTGGTGGATCACGTATATGCTTTCATTAATTTAATTGGAAGTGTTTGGTGTTGTGGTGAAATTAATAAAAAATAGATTATCGGTAGGTTCAGGGTTATTTCGTAGCGAGGCCGTTCTATGTGATCTGTGCCCCATGAATATTCTTTCATCTCACTTAAACATTAGGCTACCATAGTGCGGTGGGAATATGAACATGATTAGATTAATATCAAGTATTCGAGAATGGATAATAAGTCGTAGGCGTGTGCATAAACCTTTAACCGTCTTGGTGATGTAATGGTTAAGGTGTCTAAAAATCTGTGTGTGATAACCCGGTTTCGAATCCTGGTGGATCACATACAGTATATGCTTTCCTTAATTTCATTGGAGGTGTTTGGTGTTGTGGTGAAATTAATAAAAAATTGATTAGTTAGCTACCCAATGTCACTAACCCCTCAGTCATGATCAAAGGCTTCCCAATCATTTCACACACCTGATAGGAAAGTCAGAACAAGTTAGTGCGACCGACTCTCGAAAGACAATAAATAATAGGAGCGCACACGTGCCCCTGTTACTCCAGAGTCCGGCCCCCTTGATGCCGACGGAATCGGAGTCACTACCCGCGTTTGGGAAAGAGAAGTTAAGCCTTCAGCAGCTAAAGTCACCTACCACTCAGGGTTTGGGAACCAGAGGTACAGGAAAAAGTGAAGAACTTAGTTCTTTAGTTGTTACATCGTATCCAACCCCCAGGAACATAACAACTAGTTCTTCTGCAACAAGTATTTCAAGTACTATTACAGAAGAAACCCTTACCCCCTTACAACCTGACGATTTATGTATCTCTTGGTATACTGTGTCTATATCCGAAGCTGAGACTGACTTAACGTCTGAGTTATCCCTTGGTGCGAGCATTTTACATGACTCAAATACTTTCGATGCAAGTGTAACTGATCCAAGTGTGGGGGATTCCTTATCCTTTATTAGTGTCAACGTGGAGAGTGACCAGGATTGTGGCGAGCTAAGGCGAGAGATAAAGAGATCTGAGCGGTGTACGGTGTACGGCAGTTGTTTGGTAGTGAGCCAGCCGAGGGCGTGTGAAGCCCGGCCCCTATAGCATCTAGAGTCAGACAACTATGAGTGAACCAGTGCGATCTACTAGTGCCTCTTCCCTCTAAATAAATCATTTAAGTGTTTCTTATGTTCGTATTAGGTAACGATGATTGTTATGAGGGTTTAAACTAAGGTATGATTAGGTTCACTAACTAGTAATTATTATGTTCCTTCCAACAACCAACCATACTCCTAAAATCGATTAATGAAATTTACAAACACATTAAGACACACATTTTGTAAGACACACATTTTGTTCATTCTTCCCTCCATCCTTGTTCACCCATCGCTCCAATTGTGGGAGAACAGATACACTACTATCAGGCAGAAAACCTTTATATATCTCTAGGAATATAGGCTCTTATATCCATCTAGCAGAAATATATAAACATTATCCGGGGAATATATACATACACCTTACACGTAACTCTTGAACACTTAACTTAGAGTCTTAGACCTTCGTCTATATGCTATATATATCGTCATTGAATAGTTCAAGTCACGAGTAATTTGCTCCTCAGTCTTTTATGACTAATATATTTATCACAAAATTATGAATCTATATTTCATATTTATTACTCTTTGAGTTTATGCATTAAAATTGCCTGTTCAAGTCACTTAGACTTATTGTTTGCTTAGATATCAAATACTGTCCTATTTTACATACTTATCAGTCCTACGTTGATTACATCGCAGTAACTATTATCCATACCTTGCCAAGCTATATTTGAGAGCTTGTATATTTATATCAGGACTTTATTTATTGTGTTTTGAGACTATTCCTCTATTTATGTTATTAATTGTATGCTCAATTGTAACGCTATTATATTATGTTATAATTATTGTTCCAGAGACATATTGAGATTGTACCCTAGTTATTAAGGAATACAAAGTGTAAAACAGCCTATGTGAATTCTGTATCCATTGCTTGTTACTGTAGTATTGTGTATAGAACTGAAAGTTACTCTTGTCCCAGCCGGGATCTAATTCAGTTGACGATTAGCGCAGTCAAGGAAATGGGTGCAAGAATTGCTCACAAGGTGATACAAGCATGAAACTTCCCGGAAATGTTCACAAGGACCTACTTTACAATTTCAGAGCAGGAGCCACCGAGATTTCTGTATTGCATAGCAACGGTTGCTAGGCAAAGCATTTTCCTTAGCAACCGGCAGCAACGATGCAGTTTCTGAACTACTATGAAGTGTTATGACTTTGTACTTTTATTTATTTTCCTATATTCACTCCTAAAATGGTTCAAAAGATGTATAAAAGCATATATATCTATATAATAGAGTGAATGTCAGCACACAACCAGGGCACACTGGTGACATCACTGCTGTGTAACTCAGCATGGGGTTCAGTGCCAGCTGATCTAGATATACTAGTACTTTAATAAGTACTAGTATATCTAGATCAGTGTCCCAAATGCTATCTAACAGCCCCAAATCCACTAGCTACTAAACTGTAGTTTGTAGTTGGTAGATGTAGTTAGATAGCCGCGCCTGAATTGACAGGATGTGCCAGCGCGGGAGAGCCGAGCCAAGGGTAACGGGGCTTAAGAATTACCCGGAAGGTGTACAGATCGCACGGGACTTAAATGGCACTGTATGAACGATCGGGCTAGGTGTAGGGAAACTGAACCTAGTTGTATCCCATAAAGGAATGTGTGCAACAGATGTATTTGATAAAGGTGGTAAAAGGATAAACCCTCGGCCTTAATCATATTTTGTTTCCAGTTTCAGCAAGTTTGATATATTTGATCTGCGCACAGTGATAGTCAAGACGTACTGAATATTCACAGAAATGGCCAGTGCCTCATCTTCATCTGTTCAAGCAACTGATTGGACTATCTGTGTTTTTTGTCAACTGGACACCAAAGAGTCTCTCATATCACCAACTGACAGAGGCTATGAAACCATAGTAGACAACATCACACAGTTTAGTAACCTTGACTCAATGCCAATCAAAATCAATCTGGCACGACTTGACCATGGGAATGGTATTCAATTAACATTGAAAGAACAGAATGCAAAGTGGCACAAATCTTGTTATCAGAAGTTTTCACATACCAAACTGGAACGCGCAAAACGAAAGCACAAGTCTGAGGAAGATGGAACTGCTTCAAAACGAATTTTCACATATAGCACTAGCAGTGGTGGTGATACTGCCTCAAGTGGAACAGTTGGCAGCAATTGTCCCAAATGCTTCTTTTGTTCCCAGCAGCAAACAAAGGAGAACCTCCGCGAAGTCTGTACATTTCAACTAGATTTTCGTGTGAGGAAATGCGCACATGATCTACAAGATGAAAATCTTCTTGCAAAATTAAGTGCAGGAGACCTTATTGCCCAGGAGGCAAAGTATCATGCAAACTGCCTTACAAACCTGTACAATAGAGCACGTGCAAAGGTATCACAGGATCAGGATGCCTCAGATGACCAGACATGTAAAGGAATTGCTTTGGCTCAGCTGATTTCCTACATTGAGGAGAAGAGGCAAGATGAGGATGTGAAGGTGTTCAGACTTGCAGATCTTGTGAAGCTCTACACTGACAGGCTAAATCAACTTGGAGTGGATGTTACTGCACGAGTAAACAGTAAGCATCTGAAAGACCGCATTCTCATGCATCTCCCAAGGATGAAAGCTTACAAAGAAGGACGAGATGTGTTCATGGCTTGTGAAGAAGATGTTGGCTCTATTCTCCGAGAAGGATACCAGACTGATCGAGACGAGCAGAGTGTCATGATGACCCAAATTGCTGAAATGATCCGACAGGACATCTTCGCACACAAAATAACATTCTCTGGATCGTTTGGCCAGCCAAGTGGAGTCTGTTCCACGGTCCCTTTTGTCACTGGTCAGCATGCTTATCAATGGTTCAAACATCACAGATCAAACATCCAACACAACTATCAGCCAACCAATACTATCCATTGCTCAGCTGTTGGTGTACAACAGCATCAAGAGACACAGGGATTCTGTGAGAAATCCACAAGTATATCACAGCAAAGATCGTGAAACGCCACTACCCGTCTATGTAGGTCTTAAGGCTCATGCACTAACCAGAGATAGAAAGTTGATTGAGAGTCTATATACTCTTGGTATGTCGGCATCATACAACCGCACAATGGACTTGATCACATCATTGGGTAATAATGTCTGTGACTATTACCATCAGATTGGCACAGTCTGTCCTCAACTTCGCAAAGGGCATTTCATCACCAGTGCTGCAGACAACATCGACCACAACCCTAGCTCTGCGACATCTACAAGTTCATTCCATGGCACCAGCTTGTCCTTGTTCCAGAATCTCACTCCGCGAGATGTCTGTGAAGTTGAAGACAATGGCCAAGGATTCACTAATTCAATAACTCAAGAGAGGGGGTTGAGGAAAATGAGCGACTTGCCCCTTTCGTACACTGAACTGAAACCAACACGGTTGCCAAAAAATGACGTCTTTGTCCCACCCATCCCTGCAGACCTGGCTTCTTCCAACACCCCTTTGACCAAGGACATGGACAAGGAATATGACTGGCTGAGTCATGTTGAGAAACATCATGCAGATGACATATCAGCAGAGGCGACTTTGTCTTGGGCAGCATACCATGCCAGCAGAGTGCCAGACCCAGACATTCTGCCATCTGTGAATGCCATGATGCCTCTCTTTGTTGAGGAAGCCAGCTCACCATCTATGCTTCGGCATTGCATGGAAGAGGTGAAGTCAGCAGTTCATCACCTCAACCCTGGCCAGACTCCAGTGATTAGTGGGGACCAACCTCTGTATGCTACACTGAAGAAGCTGCAATGGAATATGTCCGAACTGTATGGTGAGGACAAGTTTGTAATGCTTATGGGGGGTCTACACACTGAAATGACAGGCTTGAAAGCTTTGGGTCATTGGTTTGATGGAAGTGGTTGGGTGGAAGTTCTCCAGGAAGCTGATGTTGCCACACCAGGCATTGCTTAGTCCTTCCTGAAGGTATCACATGTGACTCGAACCCATCATGCTCACCAAGTCACTGCATGTGCATTGTACATCCTTCTCAAGAAGGCTTATGATGGATATGTTGCAAACAATTCCGAAGAATCCACAGACACTTTCAGCACATGGTGTGAACGGCGAAAAGCTGAAAGTCCTCAGTTCATGTACTGGCATACGAGTCTAGAGCTGGAACTTCTCTTATTCACATTTGTGCGATCACTACGTACTGGTGACTTTGATTTGTATGTGGATACATTGAAGAACTTGACACCTTGGTTCTTCAGTCTCAACCACACCCACTGCACACGTTGGATGTCCGTACATGTGCGTGACATGAGCAGTCTATCTCACACTCATCCAGATGTTGCCAAAGAATTTCAGCAAGGCAAGTTTGTTGTGGCAAAATCCCAGAGAAAATTCTCCCTCATTGCTGTCGATCACTGCCATGAACAAAACAATGGAGTAATGAAGGATGAAGGCGGACTCATCGGGCTTACTCAGGATGCAAACTCCCTCTTAAGATGGGCAGTGGCAGGACCAGAACTTGTCAGAGTAATTTCTGAGTTTGAGGCGACCATGGTAGGGAAACAACAAAGTTCTGGGCAAAGAAACCATCATGAACAAACCCGGTCAACCCAGAAGTTGTTTGCTGGACAGGTTCAGGCGGTAGTTAGTGTAATGGAGGACATGGGGAGCCCATTTGAGGAGGAAGGGCAGGACCTTCTCAGACTCCATACAAAGGATATCATGGATGAGCAGTCAGTCGAGTGTCTAACCACTCTCGCATCAAAGGGTCAGGAGCAGTATGCAACATTTGTGGAAGAGCGGCTCAGAACAAATACTAAGCCAATCACAGCAACAATTACCAGGAACAAGGTGGTACTGTTCAATGTCCAAGGCAAACGATCAAACAAATCAGGGGACAAAGTCAGTCTCCTCAAAAGTGAATCTTCGCTGTTTGCAAGTCTGTATGTTGCATGTCAGACAAGGAAAGGTGACTTGAACAATTTCTTCAATCATGAAAACCTCCCATTTCCTCCATCTCTGTCTGCCTATGGGCAGCTACGTCCAGGGAAGAAGTCTGATCTCATAGAATGTCTTGAAAAGAAAGTAGGGTCATCAAATGATGTGACACCAGAGACTGAAGTGCGAATCATGGATGGTGCGGCACTTGTTCACTTTCTTAGACCTGAGGGCTGCAAGACATTTGGAGACTATGCTGCCAAGGTCTTTCTTCCATACATAAACAATGCTCCAAAGTCAGGCTCTGAGAGTGGATGTTGTCTGGGACCAGTACTTCGATAACAGGCTCAAGTCACAGACAAGAGAACAACGTGTCACTGGTCCTATTCAGCGCAGACGAGTTGGGGCGTCTAGCCCAACACCAAAGAACTGGCAGCAGTTCCTTCGCTTGGCCAACAACAAGACAGACCTGTTTACATTCCTGAACAAGGAACTGCTGGAAAATGCATCAGGAGACCAGACTCTCATTGTTACTGATGGTGCCAATGTGCTATGCTTACCTACACGAGACACCAGCAACATTGCTCCCTGCAACCATGAGGAGGCAGACTCGAGGATCATGGTGCATGTCAGTGATGCTGTTATGCAGGGCTTCCACAAGATCCTTGTTCGAACTGTGGACACTGACGTGGTAGTATTGGCAGTGGCAGTCGTACAGCAGCTGGCTCAGAGACAGCAGATAGAACTCTGGATTGCCTTTGGTTGTGGAAAGGACTTTAGGTACATCCCAGCTCATGAAATATGTGCTTCACTTGGCACAGAAAGATCCTTGGCACTGCCTGTGTTCCATGCTTATACAGGTTGTGATACCGTGTCCCATCTGGTCCAGGTGGGAAAGAAGACTGCATGGAAAGTGTGGGAGGCACATGATGAATTTACTGCAACATTCTATGAGCTGCACAATGCACCTGAACAAATTGGTGAAGCGACTGAGGCTTCTCTGGAGTACTTCACCATTCGACTCTATGACAGGACAGCAACTTCTCGTTCCATCAAAGAAGTCAGAAAGAATCTGTTCATCCACAAAGGACGTCAGATATCATGTCTACCTCCAACCAAGGCTGCTCTACAGCAACACATGAAGAGGGCAGTACTACAAGGTGGGCACCACTGGGGCTGCACCACGGTGCCAGAACGACAGTTGCCCTCTCCAAGTGAGTGGGGATGGACTTGCCCAGAAAAGTGGAGGCCTCTGTGGTCTAACTTGCCCGAAGCCAGTGCAACCTGCCCAGAACTACTGAAGTGTTCTTGCCGAGGAGGATGCACAGACTGCAAATGTGTTGATGTGCATCAAAAATGCACAGCCTACTGCAAATGCAAAAGTGACTGTGACAACAGTGTCTGAAGCTTTAGGAGTGGCATTTTTATAGCCTGACTTGCCCTAAATTGGATTTTATGCCACATAAGTCTTGTATATGATCTCCAAATGCAATGCTACATGTTTTTTAGAACAAGGAGTTGAGAAAAAACCATAGCACCTCACAGTTTTCCAGAAACTGCATTGTTGCTGCCGGTTGCTAAGGAAAATGATTTGCCTAGCAACCGTTGCTATGCAACACTGAAATCTCGGTGGCTCCTGCCCTGAAATTGTAAAATAGGTCTTTGTGAACTATTGTGGAAACTTTTATGCTTGTATCACCTTGTGAGCAATTCTTGTCCTATTTAGTACCGATTGCCCTCACCAATTATTGGTTAGTCTTTTAACTCGCATGAGTCTAAGATTTTCTTCTTCAATCGAGTTTCGAACTTGGGTGGATTGGGCTTCCTCGAGATGTTATAGACTGCAGCACCATTGACTCCTTTATGCATCGCCTAGATAAACACCTTGACTTGAACCTGTGTCTAACAGTTGTGACGCACCCAGTGCGTGGCAACTTAACCTGATTGTACTCCTTGGTACTCCACTGTGCCGTGTGCCGACACGGTGCGTGGCCGTGTGCCGTTTTGGCTGCTTATATTGAGTGTGACAACGTATAACTGTGTTCTTTGTATCTCTGCAAAGGTCTCGTCATTTGCTAACCAGTGGTGGGTTTTGTTTTAAGCCATGTCGAGACCTTCCATTTAATATGTAGTATCAATAGAGAAGTTGATAGATGAGATGATAGGAATTCAGAGAGAGAGAGTGAGTTAGACTTCAGAGCGAGAGGGTAGCAATGGTTGCCAGACGTATGGACCGGTTGGCAGCCCTGCGCTTATAGCTAGGTGCGACAAGGTTGGTAGTACATTGCCGCCTGCATATGCTGCCGGGCTGCCCATGTTGTCGTACTGCACATTGCATGGAGGCTCGCTGTGTGTTCCATGATCAGGTTGCCTAGAACCTTTGAGATTCTAACATCCCTTGCCCTCTCTCCCAATTTCTCACGGTTGCACTCTTTCTCTCTGACGACATTACTCTCATTTCATTCTTCTCTCTATTTAAATGCATACCCTTCCCTTGAGGTCCTAAAGGAGTTTCAGCACTCACCTCTCGTATTACTCTTAGGACAAGCATATATTTACATGTATTAGATTTAAGGGGTTAATGTGAACAGCGATCTTCTTGATGAGGATAGTTGGTGAACGTTCTACATGTTCACGAGTTATATGCCCAGCTCATCATCCAATTTGTGACTAGACTAGTGCCATGTGTAAGAGCCCGACCATGCCCAGGAGTTGTCTGTAGAGGGGCGAGGACTTAGCCTTGATTTGCCTACCGAGCCAGGAGCGAGTGTAGTACCAGAGACTACAGCTCGCTCGTAGTGCCGGTATAGTAGAGTAACGTAATTTATCTGTCCTTGTGTTCTCTGCAGTCTTTTCCTGGGTTCTCGCTTTCGGTGCTGGGACTCGTTGTTCCTGTGACTTGGCCTGCTAGCTAGAACACATGGGGATGATGAGTGGGTGATATCTTTATTTTACTATGCATTGCAGCTCTCTTTAAGTTTATGTATATAACACTTTACAATACACATTACTCACACACAAGACAACACTATTAATACTTTCATGTATCAATTAACTGCACTGTCGTTTTGCTGCTGTTTCCGGAGTTCTATTGCGTAGGGCGCATACGGACTCAGAGGGGAGACAGAGTGAGAGAAGCGAAGTAGCCTATGCGGTAGTAGGCTACCGGCGCAGTACTGTTGCCTGCAACCTTTTAGTTATTCCAAGTATAGATTCATTATTACAATGAGTGACTACTGTTTATGTTCCTTCCATGTGTATTATTAGGTATCTACTGGATCATGAACATCTTGTATGCTACATGCTAGTGCATGTTAGTAGGGGACAGTTATTCTAGTGCACGCGCTTTCAAGTAGGCGTGTACATTTGTCATTTAGCATTTCACTGTCATACCTTTAGCCTGCTTCTATTCTACATTATTAGAGGCTTAATATTAACGTAGTTTCTTGAGTATTGCATTTCTTTAGTAATAACGTAACCTATAAATGTCTGAGGGAGTTTAGCCTCATAGCCTACCCCTGTTGTACACTTTCGCCGAGTTAAGGTACCTCGTTACCATAGACGATAACTCTGTAGGGCGTTGGTGCTTTTGTTGTCTGGAGCATATAGTATTTGGGACTGGAATCGAGCGTGTCGTTGTCACATAAGCCATTTCTGTCCTACGATCAAGAATCCCGAATATGTATTGCCGATCCAGCCGTAACAAAATGGCGACCTTGCACAAGATTCAGTAGTATCCTATCACATGTTTTTTGGAGAACTATTCTATGCTACCTAGTAGAGCTGGCTAGAATTTTCTTGCATATTGGAGGAATTTTTATTGTGTCATTATTGTATTGGTGGACTTGCAGATTGTTTCGTTGGGGGTGTCTAGAGTAGAGTCATTCAAGCATCTTTAACATTTTGTGAGTCGAGACTGCAATTAGTAATAAGCACTTCTTTTTTTTTATGAACAGCAATTGTATAACCAGCACTATGTCTAATGACTCATCATTTACGGGGGAGGATAACACGGTACAGCCTAGTAACCAGCAAGTACAACAGATGTTTAGGGAGGGGAGTGTTATAAGTGGAGAGAGGGATGCCCGGGCATTTTTGCAGACACCTTTGACCGAACAGCGCCTGCAGGCTATTGATTGTTACGGTCTTCGCTGTTTAGCCACGGTTTTGGGGCGGGACTGTCCTGACAGTTGGCCCAAGAAGAATTTGGTGGCATGTTTGTTGGGTGATGGCGATGGGGCGGTGGGTGGAGTGGGGTCTTGGGGGGTTCCCTCCAAGCCTCCATTCCACTCTACCCCTGAGCTGGGCCCTCAGCCAGCGAGTCTTAGCACGATGCAGCAGGAGGGTTCTCAAGGGCAAGCTGGCTTACCCGTAAACACGTCTCGGTGTGGATCCCCCATTTTGTGCTCTCCCCCCCCAGGCCTGTCTCCTGAGATGTTATTTCAGCTAGAACTAGCTAAGTTTAAGCTGCAGGAGACTCAGATACAGATACAACAGGCTAGTATAGAACGCATAGAGGTTGCTAGAATCCAAGCCAATCAGGATGCAACCAGGTACCAGGCTGAAATGGATGTCGAGAAGTCTAGAGTAGAGACCACGGGGCGTCATCTCGGTGGTGGGCACCGGGTTACAGACTCACTTTCGCATTTAATTAAGTTAGTACCCGCATTTGATGAGACAGCAGTGACTGAGTTTTTTGCTCGTTTCGAAAAGAAGTGTCGTGAGTATGACTGGCCGGAGGTTAAATGGGCAGCATTAGTTTCATCACGTCTAGTGGGTAAGGGGTTGAAAGCCTACGATGCACTGTCACTGGACGAGAGTGTAGTGTATGGACTGGTGAAGGAGGCTGTGCTCCGGGCCTACGAACTGCAACCCGAAACTTATAGATTGAAGTTCCGTGGCGTGAATAAGAAGAGCGACGTCAGTTTTATGGAGCACGCACGGGACTTAACAGATGCAGGTAATAACTGGTTTCGGTCCGAGCACGCAGAGTCGGCTGAGGAAATTAAGCAACTTTTCTATCTGGAACAGTTTTACAAATGCACTGGAACCGATCTAACGCTGAACATTAAGGAAAAATGTCCCAAGACAGTAGAGGAGGCTGCCAAGATGGCAGACCTCAGATTATCATTGATTCGTGGTTGCGGTGCCGCTCAGAGGGCTGAGTCAGGGCAGAAGGGGCGCTATACCCCACCCACCAGAGTTTTTGATAATAACAAATCCTATGACACACATAACCACACTAAATGCATTGCACCTAATAACACCTACAAACACAAGCCTCTCCCGTTTACTAAAGGTCAGGCCCCTTCTTCGCCCGCACAAGGGAAGAAGCCCATTGGGGATGTGAAATGTTACAAATGTCAGAAGCTAGGCCATTATTCACGTGAGTGCCCTAGTAACACTCCCGCTAAGCCGGTGTCATTGGTTCACAGTATCGGTGTGTCTCTGAAGGCTGCAGCAACTGCCCGGGGTAGGTTGTCAGCAGCTGAGGCACACGCGGTAAAGAAGCGTACGGAAGGCTCGACACCTGTCCGGGACACTTTCTGTAACCATCGGGGACACGGGTTTGTGAGCTGGGGGAGTGAACTACGGAGGGTTGACTTGCTGAGGGATACGGGGGCTTCGCAAACTTTGTTGAGGAACTTCACAGGGAAACCGATAAATGCGGCCAGAGTTGTTGTGGTGCAGGGTATAAATGCTACGAGGTCATACCCACTTGTGAGGTTGGAGTTGAGAGTGGGAGAGGTGTGCAGGGAGCTGGATGTAGGGATCGTTGAGTGTTTGCCAGTTGAGGGCGTCGACCTTCTTCTCGGCAACGACTTTGCGGTGCCCACTTCCGGGACTCCACCCTTAGTCGTTGCCGAGAGGGCGGCCGACATGGATGGTGAGAATCGGGAATGGGTTGGGAGGTGCCAACAGGATGAGATGGCCTGTGTGGTAACCCGATCTCGCTCTGCGGCTCCTGCACAGCCTAGCACTCAACCTCGGGGACAGTGGAGGAAGGATCAGGAGAAGGTTGCTAAGGGCAGGAAAAGGGACATTGATTCTGCTGCACTTCTCGGTGATTCGGTACTTGGACCTATAATAAACACGGGAGTTGACTCTGGCCCAGATATGGTGTGTAACAAGGCAGAGTTGGGTAAGACTTCGCGTGAGGCAAGAGCTGTAGCGAGAGCCACTAAGGCAGTAGAGCCTACTAGCCGGGGTAATGTCTTATTACAAAACCATCTTGATGCATTGACGCCCAGGGACATTAGTGAGCAGCAGCTGCAAGACGCTAGCCTAGCTCGTTATAGCAATGGTGCCATAGAGTTGGAGGAAGATGGGGATGCGAAGCCGGGAGATTTCTTTAGGCTCAACAGGATATTGTACCGCAGATTTCTAGACCCCAAATCGAAGTGGGAGGGCGGTGCGAGGGTAGTAGACCAGGTGGTTGTTCCAAATAAGTATAGAGAGTCCTTATTGTGTCTGGCGCATGATGTGCCGGTGGCGGGTCATTTGGGGGTAACAAAAACATTGGCGGCATTGGGCAGGTTTTTCTGGTGGCCTGGGGTCAAGGCTGATGTCTGTGCATGGGTGGCTGGGTGTGCGACCTGCCAGACAACGGGGAAGCCTAACCAGACCATCCCGAAGGCACCTTTGTTTCCCATACCTGTCACCGGGCCTCCGTTCAGCAAAGTTGTAGTAGATTTGGTTGGCCCTTTCCCGCCTACTAGTAGTGGCAATAAATTCCTGTTGACAATCATGGATGTGGCTAAGAGATACCCGGACGCATACCCCATGAGAAACGGCTCGGCAAAGGCAGTTGTTAAAAACTTATTATTGTTCTGTTCCCGTTATGGATTTCCACGTGAGGTGCAGTCAGACCAGGGGAGCAATTTTACATCCAAATTGTTCAAGCAAACCCTTCAGTTGCACGGTATATGTTCTGTAGTGTCGTCAGCCTACCATCCCGAGAGTCAGGGAGTCTTGGAGCGGTGGCACTCGACCCTGAAGAGTATGCTACGCTGTTACTGTGCAGAACATGACACTGATTGGGATTTGGGTCTGCCGTATGTTCTGTTCGCTGCACGTGAAGTCCCAGGAGAGAGCCTGGGGTTCAGTCCAAATCAACTAGTCTTTGGCCATAATGTGAGAGGACCTTTAAGTATGGTGAAAGAGATCTGGGAGGGCGAAGAGAAGCCGGGGTCTGTACTTAAATATATCCTTGAGAGCCGGGAGAGACTTATAGGTTGCATGGCAGCGGCAGGTAATAACTTGGTTAATGCACAGGCGGTCATGAAGCACCAGTATGACGCCAAGGTGAAGCTTCGGGAGTTTTCGGTGGGTCAGGAGGTAATGTTGCTTTTACCTTTGCCTGGACACCCCCTTTCTGCCAAGTTTATTGGGCCGTATGTGGTGGCTAAGAAACTGTCCGACCTTGATTATCTCGTTGCAACACCTGACCGTAGAAAAAAACATCAGTTATGTCATGTTAACCTCATGAAAGAGTATGTGAGACGCCCCTCAGAGCCTCTCACTGTCCCTGTGCTGGCCTGCAGCGGCCAGGGTGGAGAAGGAGGTGGGGACAGTCATGCTGCTGAGGAGGATAGCTGGGACTGTGTCATTTCCGCGGAACAGTGGGCGGGGAATACTGAACAAGAGGCTAGGCAAGCTGTAAGTCACCTGCCTGAGCACCAGGGTGCTGCTGTCCTAGGCCTGTTCAGGTCATACCCCTCTGTTTTCGCCGAACACCCAGGTCTCACTACTCAGGTAACGCACGACGTGGACGTCGGTGATAATGTGCCCTTCAAGTCAGTGCCCTACCGTGTGCCCCCGGTAAAGTTGCCAGCTTTACGGGAGGAGTTAAAGTACATGGTTGAGAGAGGGATGATCACTGAAGGTTATGTGAAGTGGACATCACCCGTCACGTTGCAGCCAAAACCTGACGGCAAGGTGCGGTTCTGCATAGATTTTCGTAGGCTAAATGGCTTGACCACTACCAACCCTTACCCTTTGCCTCGAGTTGACGACAGCGTGGACAAGATAGGGAATGCAAAGTACCTTACTAAAATTGATCTTGTAAAAGGCTACTGGCAAGTACCCCTGTCGGACCGAGCTAAGCAAGTTTGTGGTTTTGTGGTAG
>JBAKBP010036378.1:0-18471 GCA_037953745.1 Lithodes maja
GTAGTGACGAAGAAGATGACGGTAGGGACGAGAACAGAAAGAAGAATAAGCATGACGAAATGGACAACATTGAACAGGAGCGAAGGAACCCAGGGGTAGACGAACAAGTCCAGGGGAGACGCCCCCGACTACATTTCCCCATTGACTCCATACTTACATACCAACAAAAAGTGCTATGGACTGTGCAACTTGGCAGGGAACACAGAAGTTTTCAGCCACTCCTTAAGGACGGAAAGTACCGACCATATATAACTGTCGCCAATGAAGAAGCTGTGAAGCAAACATTTATGGAAGTACCCAACGATACGGAGAAGACGACCAAAATCATCATATTTAAATACCCTGTTTGGCTAGATCCTGACTTCCTCCTAGACGACGACAAAATACTGTGGGTGGACAGAAATAAGGTGCGAGGGAAAGAGAGAAGCCAAGCAGTTGCCCTGATAAAAGGTGAGGCGCCTGAAAGAATTTTTATCACTGGTATCGGTTATCGATACGTGGCACCTTTCATAGAAGAAGAAAAGATGTGTCTGAATTGTTCAAGGTGGCGGCACCCTACCTGGAGCTGCCAACTTGATCCACGGTGCCGTTTCTGTGGTGGTGGTCACCTATCCACACTATGTGGGGATAAAATCCGTACAGGGGCAAGAGTGGAGCCGCGCTGCTGCAACTGTGGGGGAAAACACAATGCAAACTCCATGATTTGTCCCAGGCGACCAGCATTGCAGAGACAAAGATGGATACACCAGCGACCAGACGAGGAACGAAGAACGACATCAACCGTACACCCTGACACAACAACAACAACAAGCCGCGTGGTACCCTATCCTCCACTGCCCAGCAACGCGCCGCCTTCTACACCTGGTCAAGCTGGGAGGAAAAAGGCGGCAGAAGAGGGGGGACAAGCTGGGGTTAACAGGTGGTCATTGGGGAGGCCGGCACTCCCAAATGAGCCCCAAGACATCCACAGGATGGGGAATCAACCCCACCTGCACTCCACAACAGACACAGGGACCCTAGCAGTAGCAGAAAACAACGCAGAGGAAAGTGAAGAGCATGGGGACGGATTAATGAATAAGGAGGATAGGATTTTTCAGTATTTTCAGGAATTTGGAAAGAAAATAGAAGCATTAGAAAAGAGGGTAGACCTTATTAGTAACATAGTGCGCAAAACCATTGTACCAAATACCAAAGATGTTAATATAGGGGACAAAAATACAGGTGGTAGTGTAACCAGTAACCCAGATAATACAGCTCTGGTAATGAGTAGCGAGAATAGTGCTAAGAGCTCAGAAAACAAAAAATCAGGGGGTAATGTACAGTAAATTGCATAATTAAGTTTAAAGGACAAGAACAAAAACTTAAGACTCACAAGTTACTGACAAATGGGTTGGTAGGGCTGGAAGATATCCTAGGTAAATGTGATGAAAAGAAAAAAGAAAAACTATTTACAGAATGGCTCGCCCTCCACAAACAAATGGACAGGGTTATGGGGGGAATAGCGGGTTTGTCTGTGTCGGCAATGGAAGAAGACAAGAACAATGGATAACAAAACACTGAAAATAATCTCCTGGAATGTGAATGGCCTGAAAAATAGAACTACTGATATTCACTATTACATAAATAAATACAATGTAGATGTCATACTTATTCAGAAGACTGGGGATAGGAATGGGAACTTGCTTAAAATTAATACACATGTAAAATATAACTTACTCGCAGATAAAGGCATCAGAGGTTTATCCACCTATGTAAGGAAATCTATCCCTTCGGAGCTGTTAGAGGAACCACATAAAACCGACGGGGTGGAGTCACTTTCATTAAAAATCCATCTAAAAGAGGGTACTCTTAATATTGTTAATTTATATATCTCCAAGAACAGTTTCTCAGTAAATACACTACCAGATACTATTTTTAATGATGCAACACTCATAGCTGGGGATTTTAATGCCAGGCACGCTAACCTGGAGACAAATAGCAAAACAAATGACAATGGTAGGAGATTTAACCAATTTTTAAACGATTACCCCGATATAAAACTGCTAGGTACTAATGAAGCTACACATCTTCAGGGTGGGAGGCTGGATTATGCTGTTATCATGAATGGTCACGGTTTGGACGGTACGTGTGAGATCATACCAGAGTTGCTAAGTGATCATTTTTCCCTCGCAATCAGTATACCTCTGGGCAAAATAGATTTATATCATCATAGAAAACGAATAACTCTACCCAAAGACAAAATTGACTACTTCATCTCGGGTATTAAAACATGGTATTTAACATATAAGCCAAGTAGTGTTGATCAGTTTTATGAAGATATGGTTGCAATGATTGAACAGCTATTGGGATCTAATGAAACAAATCCCAAGAGACAATATACGGGTTAATAAATATTATAACGATAAAACTTTGAAGGAGTGGTCAAGAATGATTAAACGAGCACACAAAAAATGGGCTGACACAAAAGGTGATGACGCAAGTAAAGCTGCCTTGGTTGAGGCAGCAAAGCAATGCGGTCAAACTCGTAAAGAAATTAGAGGGGAATATTGGGGGAAATTTACAAATAGAATTGGAAGCTGTAAAAATATTAATGAAATTTGGAAAGAGGTGAACAAAGTGCGAGGGAGAAAGACAAGTACTGTCGCTCACCCAGAACCGGAAAAACAAGCTGATCTATTTATGGATAAATGGGCATATGCAGCTAGTAGTGACTCCCTACCACAGGACGTTAGGGAGGCTGTTAAGGGATGGGAAGAAAATAGGAGAGATTTTATTCTGAACTCCTTAAATATAGGAGATGTATCGGGAGTTGACATAACTAAAGATGAATTATTAAGGTCAATAAAATCAGGTAAATCTACTGCTCCAGGAGAGGATGGGATAACTTATGAAGTACTAAACTGTCTAGCGAGTATCGAAAATAGTCCATTATTCTATCTATCTATCTATTGCCGGATGCCTTACTCCCCTTACGAGGGTGGCCATACACAGAATGCCCCCAAGCGGACCTATTCCCTGTGAGAGGGACAATCCGAGCCAGTTTAGTGAAGGACTTACAGGATTGACCACTCAATTTAGGATCGGTCCGACTCCGAGGCCCTCTGTGTATCTTGTTAGCACTATTTTTCTACAGTGGTGTTCGGCTAATCCATCCACTAACCTGCCTTACCCTTAGGTAAGCAGTACGGATTTGTATCAGGTTTACTCCCCTAGACAGGTTGCCAACCAAGGCTGACGAGTCCCATCCACCCGAATTTGTATAAGGTTGTCTCCCCTAGATGAGTTGCCGACCAAGGCTAACGAGTCCCACCCACCCATCATTATGAACCATTAATATGAACCTGAAAGAAGGCAAACTTCCCCGTGCATGGAAGAAGGCAATTATTATTCCTGTCCCCAAAGGTAACGGAGAATTTAGACCTGTTTCTCTGACGTCATGTTTCTCCAAAATGATGGAGAGAATCATGTTGGAGAGGCTACTTTACATTATAGGAGATGGGTTCAGCAGCAATTTGTTTGGCTTTAGAAAGGGTAGAGGTACATCAGATGCTGTAATAAAATGTTTGACCAGCGACACTGATTTCTGCCGAGTCTATATAGATCTGAAGGGTGCATTTGACAAAGCAAATGGGGAAATTATTATGTATGAACTAGCAAACCTTGGGGTAAAAGGAAACCTACTCCATTGGATTGGTGATTATGTTTACGGGCGTAGAGCTCAAACATGGTACCAGGGGGCACTATCACAGGAGAAAATGTTAGAGCTAGGTACTCCTCAAGGCGGAGTTTTAAGTCCAACCCTATTCAACATTTTAATGAATAAAATAGCTCAAGAATACCTCGGTAGTAAAGTACGTATAGGTATATATGCTGATGACATAATGATACAGAGTAATAATATACATGATATGCAAGTCACACTTAATAAATTTGGCAGGTTAGCACATAAAATGGGGCTTATCATTAATGAAGGCAAAACTAAATTTCAATGTAGATCAAACCGAGAAGAACAACTTATCATTAATGGTAAGCCAATAGAGAGGGTACGCACTTATAAATACCTTGGAATGTACATAGGTTATACAGCAGATAGTAAAGATGCAGAATTAAACCATATAATAACACAATGCAAATCTCGGATGCAACCCTTGAGATCGTTAGCCTGGAGTGGTGCAGGGGTCGGTGTACCGGTATTAAAAATGATGTACCAAACAACTATCAGGTCTGTGGTGGATTATGCTAGCCCTGTCTTGTCTTGTCTTGGAGAAGGTAGGCTCGAAAAGTTAGAAAAGGTTCAAAATGAAGTAATGCGGATTGTATTAAACTGCCCTCCAAATGCAATGATCTATCCAATGCAATTGGAATTAAACCTAGGGTCATTAAGAAATAGAATTGAAGAGGTAAATATTATAGCTGCTATTAGACATACAATATTATAGCTGCTATTAGACATACAATATTATAGCTGCTATTAGACATACAATATTATAGCTGCTATTAGACATACAATATTATAGCTGCTATTAGACATACAATATTATAGCTGCTATTAGACATACAATATTATAGCTGCTATTAGACATACAATATTATAGCTGCTATTAGACATACAATATTATAGCTGCTATTAGACATACAATATTATAGCTGCTATTAGACATACAATATTATAGCTGCTATTAGACATACAAGATCAGGAGGTGGGATTAAATGATCAAATGACCTTACTGAAGGTATACATAACTTCCGAACCTTCAGGAAACAAGGCAAGCAAGGGTATTTAAAAGGACTGATTGCGAATGTTAGGATGTATAATTTATCAAATGCTTGTGTAGTCCCTCAATCTATATCTCAACTTCCACCCTGGGAGGAGCAAATAACTGAAATAGATATAATACCTTTGTTAAAGAAAACATTTATGTATGAAATTATAGAACTTAAAACTATAGTAGAAGAACATATAAGTAAGTTGTATGAGGCTGATGTAGCCCACGTGTATTATGATGGCTCAGTAGCAGAAGATGGAAGAGCAGGGTGTGGTGTCTTGGTGATAGACAAGGCAAATAATGAACAAATTGAGAGTGAACATTGTTATAGAATAGCTGATAACGTATCTTCAACCCTAGCAGAAATGTGTGCCATTTTCTATGGACTACTAGAAATTAGAAATGGAGAGGGAGATGTTTGTTTTTTCGTCGATAGTCAAAGTGCCCTGGAATCCTTAAATAGCAAGCACCCAGTATGTAAGGACATAGTTGATCAGTGTAAGATTATTATACATAATCTTCGTAATAAACGCAGGAAAATTACCTTCACTTGGATACCGTCCCACGTAGGGATAGTTAACAATGAAAGAGTCGATAAGCTGGCAAAACTAGGGACAGAAAAAGAAACTATTGATCTAGATTGCATGCTATCACTGAAACAAATAAAATCAATAATACGTAAAAAGCAGGATGAACAAATGATTGAAAAAATGCAAGCCAGATACAGTAACAGCCAGACTTTAGATCACTACATTAATGTTGCACAAAGAACAAACTTTACATATGGGCAATACAGGAATGCTTCTAAGGATTCCTTATGTACTAGATTAAAATTAGGATATAAGTACATGTGGCAGCTAGGAGTGAAGAAAGCAGAAGATGAAATTTGCTGCCATTTCTGTAAGGAACCAAGATGTCACACCCTGCATCACTATATTCAACAGTGTCCTAAACTGACAAATTGTAGAAATCCTCTTATAAACAATGTTACCGAACAAGTAATATGGATGATTAACAACAATAAAGTTGAATGTTTAGCTAAAATGTGTAAAAATATAGGGACATTGTTAAGATAAGCTGTTAAGATATAAATTTTCTTGATGCCTTCATTATAAATATTGTTATTATTATTTTACTTATTATTATTATTATTATTATTATTATTATTAGTTTTACTGTTACTACTTTTTATTTTCATTTATTTATTAGTTATTATTTTTATTTTTATTTACATTAAAATTATTATTATTATACTTATTGTGTTAACTTTTTAATGTTATTACTATAGTGATGTACTATAATTAACTAGCTACTATCTACAATTTACAAGTCACCAAAATATAGATACTGTAGCTAAATTAGTTTGCCATAAATGTGTGAATCTTTGCTAATGACCCCAGGTGGGCTGGGGGACGGTCCGGTTTCCTCGTTGAGGTAATCTGACCGTTTTCCAGCCCACTGGGGATTGGCAGGGATTAACTAACTGCCCCTGTCTCAAAATCTAGACAGGAGGTCATAATTATACATTCCATGTACTTTAGTTGATTTACTGTATTGTATGTGAAACAGATAATATGGATGTTCAGCAGTGGAACTATGTACAACCTTTTAAAAGAATGTAAAATTATAAAACATATAATTTGATGTGTAGCTATGCTCTTCAACTAAACACATGTACAATCTAGTGGTACCTTACAGGCCACCCTGGGTCAGCGAACCTACGCTCCCTAACCATACTGCTGTATTGTCCTCAATATTCTCGGCTAATGGCTTGATGTACAAGTACCTCCGGATATGCCTCCTGGAGGACTACTTGCACCTTCCCTCCGAATATTATTTTATGGAAATAAAATAATTTGAATCTGAATCTGAATCTGTATGGCTGTATGTTTTGGGTGCTGGGGCAATGCCTTCTCTATACATATGTATAGAGAAGGCATTGGCTGGGGTCTGGTGACTGGGTCACGACGGGTAGGGTCCCTCTAGGATGTTTAAGGACGGATTAACACGGTCGGGGCTCAGTTGGGGGTCTTGTGGGACAGCATGCGTGTTTAAAAACAAAAAACAAAAAACAATCTGATCAAGGTCTACAACGGGGACTCTTGTATTTTAGATATGTCTTTATTATAATACTGTATATACTAAACTTAGGTAGTGTTAAAAATTATCTTCAATATCAATGTATTACTCATCTAACTATATATATGTAATGACATAGTTTAAGCTAGAAATAGGGTGAAGATTGCGTATGCACCTTCGCCCTTTTGAGATAATGTAACTATGATACTTGTGTAACATTTGTACTTTTCTCAATAAAACAATCAAATCAAATCAAATCGAGAGGGGACGATGTGGAGCAGGCTGGCTCACACTTGATGAATGAAACTCTCGCTTTCATTTCGCAATTTTGACAATCCAAACACTTTTCCCACTTGTTTTATTGTTGTAACATGTTACTATCTTCATATTAAACGTAAAATAGGCGCACATGGATAAGTATTAATGGGTGACCACGGGATTGGGCCCATACGAGATTGGGCCCAGACGGGATTGGGCCCACGGGATTGGGCCCAGACGGGATTGGGCCCAGACGGGTCTGGGCCCATACAGAATTGGGCCCATACGGGATTGGGCCCAGACGGGACTGGGCCCATACGGGATTGGGCCCAAACGGGACTGGGCCCATACGGAATTGGGCCCAGACGGGATTGGGCCCATACGGGATTGGGCCCAGATGGGACTGGGCCCATACGGGATTGGGCCCAGATGGGACTGGGCCCAGATGGGACTGGGCCCATACAGTACTGGGCCCATTCGGAATTGGGCCCATACGGGATTGGGCCCAGAAGGGACTGGGACCGGGCCCAGACGGGACTGGGACCGGGCCCAGACGAGACTGGGACCGGGCCCATACAGGATTGAGCCCAGACAGGATATTTTTTTTTTTTTTTTTTTTTTTTTTTTTTTTTTGCATTATTTTATTTCATTTTTTATTTTATTTTTTTTATTTATTTTTTTTTCATATTGGGCCCAGACAGGATTGGGCGCAGTCCCGTATGGGCCCAGTCCCGTCTGGGCCCAGTCCCGTATGGGCCCAATCCCGTCTGGGCCCAATTCCGTATTTGGGCCCACGGGATTGGGCCCAGACGGGACTGGGCCCATACGGGATTGGGCCCATACGGGATTGGGCCCAGATGGGACTGGGCCCATACGGAATTGGGCCCAGACAGGATTGGGCCCAGACGGGACTGGGGCCATACAGGAATGGGCCCAGACGGTATATACAGTATATATATATATATATATTTTTTTTTTTAATTATAATTATTATTATTTTTCGTTGTTTTGTATTTTTTTTTGTATTTTTTTTTTTTTTTTTCAAATTGGGCCCAGACGGGATTGGGCCCAGTCCCGTTTGGGCCTCACATATTCACTTCTCATATCTTCACTACACTCACATGTTCACCATACTCACATGTTCACTACACTCACATCTTCACTACACTCACTTGTTCACCATACTCACATCTTCACTACGCTCACATCTTCACTACACTCACATCTTCACAACACTCACATCTTCACTACACTCACTTGTTCACCATACTCACATCTTCACTACACTCACATGGTCACCATACTCACATGTTCACAACGCTCACATCTTCACTACTCACATTTTTACCATACTCACATCTTCACTACACTCACATTTGCACCATACTCACATCTTCACTACACTCACATGTTCACAACACTCACATGTTCACCATACTCACATCTTCACTACACTCACATGTTCACCATACTCACATCTTCAGTACACTCACATGTTCACCATACTCACATCTTCACTATGCTCACATCTTCACTACACTCACATGTTCACCATACTCACATCTTCACTACACTCACATTTTCACCATACTCACATCTTCACTACACTCACATCTTCACTACACTCACATGTTCACCATACTCACATCTTCACTACACTCACATGTTCACCATACTCACATCTTCACTATACTCACATGTTCACCATACTCACATGTTCACTACGCTCACATCTTCACTACACTCACATTTTCACCATACTCACATGTTCACCATACTCACATGTTCACTACGCTCACATCTTCACTACACTCACATGTTCACCATACTCACATGTTCACCATACTCACATGTTCACCATACTCACATGTTCACTACGCTCACATCTTCACTACACTCACATTTTCACCATACTCACATCTTCACTACACTCACATGTTCACTACACTTACATCTTCACCATACTCACATCTTCACTACACTCACATGTTCACCATACTCACATCTTCACTACACTCACATGTTCACCATACTCACATCTTCAGTACACTCACATGTTCACCATACTCACATCTTCACTACGCTCACATATTCACTACACTCACATGTTCACCATACTCATATCTTCACTACACTCACATGTTCACCATACTCACATCTTCACTCTACTCACATCTTCACTACACTCACATCTTCACTACACTCACATGTTCACCATACTCACATCTTCATTATACTCACATCTTCACTACACTCACATCTTCACTACACTCACATCTTCACTATACTCACATGATCACCCTACTCTGTGGCCACGGAATTGGGCCCATACGGGATTGGTCCCAGACGGGATTGGGCCCAGACGGGACTGGGCCCAGACGGGACTGGGCCCATACAGAATTGGGCCCAGACGGGATTGGGCCCAGACAGGATTGGGCCCAGACGGGATTGGGCCCATACGGGACTGGACCCAATCCCGTATGGGTACAATAAAAAAATAAAAATAAAATAAAATATATATATACTGTATATATATATATATATATATATATATATATATATATATATATATATATATATATATATATAAAATGCCCCAGAACGAGAAGCCCACCACAGAAGCCACGAACGAACACCACACAGAAACACCCAAAGGAAAGGTCCACAGAACGAAAGGACCAGCTGACCGAGCCAGCCATTTCAGACAGGCCCAAGCCCGCAGGGCTAAGCAGCTCCAGGCCGCACCCACCTACCTTTTCTAAACTGACCATTTTCCACACCTCACGTACACTACCCCTCGTGTCCTACACTCCTAACTACAAAGATGATGAACAGGAATATACATTCATATTAACTCTCCCAGACATATATGACGCGATCGCGTCATATGGCAGAGTGAACCAAAAACACATATGACGCGATCGCGTCATATGGACTTATTATATTGCTAGAAAATAAGTTTATGACGCAATTGAGCCGGTTTTTTGGCTGGTAAGTCCGATAAGTTAGATGTACATGTGGAAAAATCTAGCAACCCCCTAGCGTCCCTGTGAGGGCCCCGCGGTGGTAGAGAGAGTCAGTTTCTTCCCATCAGTCAGCCTAGTAGGTGGGTGTGTGTGGCCCTTTAAACCAAGGGGCCTCCATTTTGCCCAGCCTGGCTGATATTACTGCCCTAATATAACCCAAACGAAGTGCTATATCGTTGGGTTATCGATGGATTATTGTGTTATTCTTGTTTAGGGTATAAAAACCATGTTAGTGAAGTGTTTTGCTAGTCTGGTGTACGTGACCAAGGTGGGCTCCACGAGGGGCCATGGTTTCGCTTGTTTGTGGATCACTTTCATACCATATTGAGTCAATTATATTGCTATTTATCACTTGAAGTAGTGTATTTTACTTGTATAAGTGTTTATAGTGAAAACACTTTTATTACTGGTCGAGCATTCTCTGGTGTAGGCTACGTGACCAAGGTGGTGGAGGGAGGGGCCATGCTTTTTGCCAAACGTTTTGCTTGTTTGTGGAACACTTTCATATAAATATCAGTCAATTATATTGCTATTTATCCGTTCAAGTAGTGTATCTTACCTTGTATTAGTGTTTCTTAGTGAAAAAACTTTCATTACTGGTCGAGCATATGTCGCCATGCTCCCTCAGCCCTGTGCATTTTTGCTCGATAATTTAGTGGTGGAAAGTGCTTGCATTTTTGCTCGATAATTTGTTGGTGGAAAGTGCTTGGGAGGTAAGTTTTTTATGGGCAAAAAGCACTCTACATATACGGCTTGGTGGCAACGAGGGAATCTCAGCAGTGTGAGTAAGTACAGTCAACATTTTTGGTGGTGGTGGTGGTGGTGGAGATGGTGGTGGTGGTGGAGATGGTGGTGGTGGTGGTGGTGGTGGAGATGGTGGAATCTCAGCAGTGTGAGTAAGTACAGTCAACATTTTTGGTGGTGGTGGTGGTGGTGGAGATGGTGGTGGTGGTGGAGATGGTGGTGGTGGTGGTGGTGGTGGAGATGGTGGTGGTGGTGGAGATGGTGGTGATGGTGGTGGTGGTGGTGGTGGTGGAGATGGTGGTGGTGGTGGTGGAGATGGTGGTGGTGGTGGTGGAGATGGTGGTGGTGGTGGTGGAGATGGTGGTGGTGGTGGTGGTGGTGATGGTCGGGGTGGTGGTGGTGATGGTCGGGGTGGTGGAGATGGTGGTGGTGGTGGTGGAGATGGTGGTGGAGATGGTGGTGGTGGTGGTGGTGGAGATGGTGGTGGTGGAGATGGTGGTGGTGGTGGTGGAGATGGTGGTGGTGGTGGTGGAGATGGTGGTGGTAGTGGTGGAGATGGTGGTGGTGGTGGTGGAGATGGTGGTGGTGGTGGTGGTGGTGGTGATGGTGGGGGTGGTGGTGGAGATGATGGTGGTGGTGGTGGAGATGGTGGTGGTGGTGGTGGTGGTGGTGGTGATGGTCGGGGTGGTGGTGGTGGTGGAGATGGTGGTGGTGGTGGTGGAGATGGTGGTGGTGGTGGTGGTGGTGGAGGAGATGGTTATAGGCCTATCATTTTATTTTATTTATAATTTTGTTTCATTTATATATTTGTTTTTGTTATTGTTCCTGTTCCCCAGGGTGTCAATGGGACCACCCCCTAGGTCCAGAGCAAGGGCAGGGCCCATAATCGAGTATTTATATAATTATTTTATATATATTTTTATTTATTATAGTTTTTATTTATTTTATTTATAGGCCTATCATTTTATTTTATTTATAATTTTGTTTCATTTATATATTTGTTTTTGTTATTGTTCCTGTTCCCCAGGGTGTCAATGGGACCACCCCCTAGGTCCAGAGCAAGGGCAGGGCCCATAATCGAGTATTTATATAGTTATTTTATATATATTTTTATTTATTATAGTTTTTATTTATTTTATTTATAGGCCTATCATTTTATTTTATTTATAATTTTGTTTCATTTATATATTTGTTTTTGTTATTGTTCCTGTTCCCCAGGGTGTCAATGGGACCACCCCCTAGGTCCAGAGCAAGGGCAGGGCCCATAATCGAGTATTTATATAGTTATTTTATATATATTTTTATTTATTATAGTTTTTATTTATTTTATTTATAGGCCTATCATTTTATTTTATTTATAATTTTGTTTCATTTATATATTTGTTTTTGATATTGTTCCTGTTCCCCAGGGTGTCAATGGGACCACCCCCTAGGTCCAGAGCAAGGGCAGGGCCCATAATCGAGTATTTATATAGTTATTTTATATATATTTTTATTTATTATAGTTTTTATTTATTTTATTTATAGGCCTATCATTTTATTTTATTTATAATTTTGTTTCATTTATATATTTGTTTTTGTTATTGTTCCTGTTCCCCAGGGTGTCAATGGGACCACCCCCTAGGTCCAGAGCAAGGGCAGGGCCCATAATCGAGTATTTATAGTTATTTTATATATATTTTTATTTATTATAGTTTTTATTTATTTTATTTATAGGCCTATCATTTTATTTTATTTATAATTTTGTTTCATTTATATATTTGTTTTTGTTATTGTTCCTGTTCCCCCGGGGTGTCAATGGGACCACCCCCTAGGTCCAGAGCAAGGGCAGGGCCCATAATCGAGTATTTATATAGTTATTTTATATATATTTTTATTTATTATAGTTTTTATTTATTTTATTTATAGGCCTATCATTTTATTTTATTTATAATTTTGTTTCATTTATATATTTGTTTTTGTTATTGTTCCTGTTCCCCAGGGTGTCAATGGGACCACCCCCTAGGTCCAGAGCAAGGGCATGGCCCATAATCGAGTATTTATATAGTTATTTTATATATATTTTTATTTATTATAGTTTTTATTTATTTTATTTATAGGCCTATCATTTTATTTTATTTATAATTTTGTTTCATTTATATATTTGTTTTTGTTATTGTTCCTGTTCCCCAGGGTGTCAATGGGACCACCCCCTAGGTCCAGAGCAAGGGCAGGGCCCATAATCGAGTATTTATATAGTTATTTTATATATATTTTTATTTATTATAGTTTTTATTTATTTTATTTATAGGCCTATCATTTTATTTTATTTATAATTTTGTTTCATTTATATATTTGTTTTTGTTATTGTTCCTGTTCCCCAGGGTGTCAATGGGACCACCCCCTAGGTCCAGAGCAAGGGCAGGGCCCATAATCGAGTATTTATATAGTTATTTTATATATATTTTTATTTATTTTAGTTTTTATTTATTTTATTTATAGGCCTATCATTTTATTTTATTTATAATTGTGTTTCATTTATATATTTGTTTTTGTTATTGTTCCTGTTCCCCAGGGTGTCAATGGGACCACCCCTAGGTCCAGAGCAAGGGCAGGGCCCATAATCGAGTATTTATATAGTTATTTTATATATATTTTTATTTATTATAGTTTTTATTTATTTTATTTATAGGCCTATCATTTTATTTTATTTATAATTTTGTTTCATTTATATATTTGTTTTTGTTATTGTTCCTGTTCCCCAGGGTGTCAATGGGACCACCCCCTAGGTCCAGAGCAAGGGCAGGGCCCATAATCGAGTATTTATATAGTTATTTTATATATATTTTTATTTATTTTAGTTTTTATTTATTTTATTTATAGGCCTATCATTTTATTTTATTTATAATTGTGTTTCATTTATATATTTGTATATATAACTATTTTATTTTTCTAATTGTAGATTGTATAATATATATATATATATATATATATATATATATATATATATATATATATATATCATTCGTATTTATGTATTTATCTAGGTTATGCCCCCTCCCTCCCCCATTATACACCCTCCCCCTCTTCCCCCATTATACCCCCCTCCCCCCATATATAATTCATTCATTCATTCAATCATCACTTCCGAGGTTCGGGGCCCACCTTCATTCACCCACCTTCATTCACCCATCATCATCACCATCATCATCATCATCATCATCATATCAATTTCTACTACATTTTGCACTACAGTGGATATAGGCCTCCTAGGGAAACCACTCTAAAAAAATAACGAGTCCAGTGCAGTACCTCTTTGGGTGGCTTGGAAATTTGCACATATTTCTCTGGTTTGACACCAACCATATATATATATATATATATATATATATATGCTATATATAATATATATATAAATATATCCACACACATACATTACCATTACCATTTACCATTCTTTATATTTTGTTTGACACCTTGTATATATATAATTTATATATATATATATATATATATATATATATATATATATATATATATATATATATATATATATATATATATATATATATATATATATATATATATATATATATATATATACATTACTTTATTTTATTTACGTGTACAATAGAATTATTTCTGAATTTATTACCTGAAGATTACCTGGCTTTCTTATTTTGTTTTTTCAGTGTCAACCCAGGAGCCATTTCCCTTCTCGTTGGAAAGGGTGTATATTGTGGCAAAGATATACAACTGTATAAACATTCTCATATATTTTCATAACAATAACAATGCATGGAAACAATTGCGCATAGCTCACGAACCAATTACTCTATATTATTTTTGTTTTCACCATTGGAAAGAGCACAATTTTCCGATTCCGGTGATATATACAGTTATATACGTATCTGACCAAATAACGCAACCACGAGGTGGGGAACAGCTCGGAACCCGGCTAGCATCGCCGGAACAGAGACGGGTGAAGCGTAAATATTCGCATTTTGGCTCTTCATTTCAAATATTCATAGCGCAAAAAGTATTTGTCCTAGGAACTTCTAGTTTGTTTTATACTCATCAGCATTATTTGCCGTATTCATTCAGCCTAAATTTAAAACCATACACTTCGTAGCAACGAAATAAATCGAAAATGTTATAAACCATATCAATCAAAATCAGATTTTTTTTTTTTTCGGTCATTGCATGGAAACAATTGTGCATAGCTCGCGAACCAATTATGCTATATTATTTTGGTTTTCACCATTGGAAAGAGCACAATTTTCCGATTCCGGTGATATATACAGTTATATACGTATCCGAGCAAATAACGCAACCACGAGGTGGGGAACAGCTCGGAACCCGGCTAGCATCGCCGGAACAGAGATGGGTGAAGCGTAAATATTCGCATTTTGGCTCTTCATTTCAAATATTCATAGCGCAAAAAGTATTTGTCCTAGGAACTTCTAGTTTGTTTTATACTCATCAGCATTATTTGCCGTATTCATACAGCCTAAATTTAAAACCATACACTTCGTAGCAACGAAATAAATTGAAAATGTTATAAACCATATAAATCAAAATCATATATTTTTTAGTTTTCGGTTACTGCTTGAGAACTATTGAAGATAAACAATTTCTGTTTCCAGATTTGGAAAGAGGAGAAAAAATACTATTATTTGAGCAAAAAAAAATATATGGTCATCACTCACAATTTAGAGCTAGGACGGTGTGAAGACAATTGCATGGGAAATAATTGTATTCCGGACTCATTTACACTTTCATATTTCGATTTATTTACATTTTTTTTTATTTTATCATGTACTATAAATATTCCTCTTTCCATTGATATATGATACATCACAATAAACAGCATTCTGGTGGATGGAAATCGCGAAAAATGTAAGGCTTCGACAACACTCATGAGCCAAATTCAAGACCCAAAATACTTGTCAAGCGCCAACTCGGACTTATTGGAACATAATATGATGGAGAGAGTTAATGTTCAATTACTTAGTGTTGTATTATATAGGACTATGTACTTGTTTATATTATTAATGTTCAATTACTTAGTGTTGTATTATATAGGACTATGTACTTGTTTATATTATTAATGTTCAATTACTTAGTGTTGTATTATATAGGACTATGTACTTGTTTATATTATTAATTTTCAATTACTTAGTGTTGTATTATATAGGACTATGTACTTGTTTATATTATTAATTTTCAATTACTTAGTGTTGTATTATATAGGACTATGTACTTGTTTATATTATTGATTTGTTTGTTAATAGAAAAATTACTCTTACTTTTACAATTTTATATGTACAGTATATATATCTTTACGTATGTACCATTTTCATCACATCTCATCTATTTTATTATAGAAAATCTACAAAACCTCAGCCTTTATAATATTTCATTAGACTTAAGCATTTATTTTTGTTTTTATTTGTATTTCACTTATTTAACTTTTTATTATAATTTTAGTGCTCCATTTGCAGTTTTGTTTTGCAGTGGGAGCAAAACTCTCGTAGTGGGGGCGTGTTATACGATCCTTTCACTCATATTTAGACAACTCATAACTCAATTCATACTTGTGACACGACCTTTGTATATGCCTGTAGAAGGAGCTGTTAGCTGTGGTCCAGAGGCAAGACCGGCCACAGGTGTCCTTATCAATAGCTAAGGTAAACATGCTGATTAATCATTACATTCCTATATTAACGACTTGCTAACCTAAACACCAGGAGACCCCTGGACTGGAGTTATGCACGATTATTCACTCGTCATGTATTATTATTCACTCGTCATTCAGGATTATTCACGCTTTCATCATTGGTTATGCATTCTCGGAAGGCGAGGTGCGGTTGAACCTAGGCATGACGGCGATCACACGAAGAGAACTCGACAGACACGAGTCGAGGGCGGAGGTCCACTCACCACGCTCTCACACACCCCTTTCACCATTCTCACCATTTCATCACTTCACACCTGATTTGATTCCTGACTGTGTTCCTGCATACTGGGCGGGTGCCCAACCCCGAAAGGAGTTGAAATAGGGGAGCTATCCCCCCACCAAAGGCGGCTTTCTAGGGCCTTTCCTAGCTGATGCTGAGAGGATTGGATTCTAGTCATTATGGTGATGGGCTGGTCTATCAGAGTGAGAACTGAGCGATCTCTGCCATACCCATAGCTTACTCCGACTGTTCTTTTTACTTATGTATTTCCTAGATCTCAAGTGACGGCGTCTTTTCCGTGGATTGACCTCCCAATCTACCAAGATTGGAAGCCAAAGCGTCACGTTTTTCCTTTGCCCCTCAACTTTCTCTTGCGAACGCATGGAGTTTGAAAGGGTGCCTTCCTTTAAGGCAGTTCGTCAAGGACTCCGGGGCCACTCATATATATTAGGTTTTCTCTCTTCCCCTTGGGGATCAAACCTATATTTGACTTATCTCAGTACCCCCTCGTTGAAAAGATTTATTATTAATTATTTATATATATTTGCTTCACGAGATCCTAATCTTACACTCGTTTACTTAAGTGTTATTGTAATTATTATATGAACTATTATTGATGTTCATTTGATTACTGATGTAGATAATTCTGATTCTTCTCGTCTAGGAATTCTAGCCTTGCATAGAGTCTGTTATCTAATTATTCATCATTCGAATACACCGCTTATTAGGTGAATTCTTTATAAGACTGTTAACTCGTTCAGATATCTTGTTTATACCATAGTGAGTATTTATTAAGTACAACTTCGTCGTGTACGTTCCTTTCTATATAATTAACATTGTGTTTAATTATTCTTTACGCTAATCATATTTAAGCGTTTCTAGGACATCTGTTAACTACGTTAGTTTTTTAAATCAGACTTTGTCTTTAATTACGATTAATATATATTCATCTATAGTTCATTCATAATCGTATAATAAATAGTAAATCTGAATTCCTCGCCCCGAGTTGTTATTATTACATACAATCGATTAAAGAAGATATATTTCAGATCATAATTTACATAATTTAAGCTACGTAGATATTGAATTGTAAAAATAATTCAACAGTTCATTGCCATTAAATTTGTTGCATTACCTCAGATACTAAGTTTGTAGACACACAAACAAGAATTATATTTTTCAACATCGCAGTAACTTGTATGACCTGATAAGCTACCTGGTCAAAGGTCTCACTAACCGTGAGAGTCTACCTGGCTCACGCGCGCGCCCTCACTCCATGAGCATTACTCGAACCAGCCAACCGTGTAATTGTCTTTTAATTCTCAACTCATTCATTCTCTCCTATTCAGAGAGTATTCTAATATTATATTTATTGTAGAATAGTTCATGCTAGACACTCGACTCACATCATTATTATTATTAAGGGTTGAGGCTATAGGTCACGTGTTTATGATTTAATTGCATATTTCTTACATTAATTATTACCACAATATGTTCATGCTTAATCTTATTTGTTAACTATTGATCACATGTATTCCATACATTGCCTGATATTTCTTATAATCTATCTATCTATCTATTGCCTGACGCCGTGATCCCCGAAGGGGTGGCCACGAACGAACCGCCCCCATGCACCTCTGTCCCCAGTCAGTCGACGCC
>JBAKBP010036379.1:0-18471 GCA_037953745.1 Lithodes maja
GGTGTAGAGTATCGGCTGAATAATAGTTGGAAAAAGAAATGCAGGGGTAGCACCACTTCCAGTATATTTCAATGTTGTGTTCGCAGCTGATAACACTGTTCATCATCATCATCGTCGAGAGAGAGAGAGAGAGAGAGAGAGAGAGAGAGAGAGAGAGAGAGAGAGAGAGAGAGAGAGAGAGAGAGAGAGAGAGAGAGAGAGAGCTAAGGGATTATGAATGACATAACAAGTAACAGATGAATGTAATTAATACCACCAGTGACTGACAGTGAGAGAACAAGTGTCAGAGCAGTATGTGGGGAGAGAGAGAGTGAGAGAGTGTATGTGAGAGTGAGGGAGAGGTCTAGCATTGAGAGAAAGAGTGTCATGCCAATAATATGTGGGGTAGGCAATATGTACCGGGTACCAATAATATTCACCATCATAGAGGGGTATACACACAGCGAACAGTCACATCCTACAATCGCCCTAATAAGTGATGTCTCGGCACCAATTATCTTTTGATCAATAACTGGTATCAGCAACATCAAAGCTTCATTTCTTCATATTGAGTGAAATATACAAACATATTCCTACAGTTACCCACCCTATTCAACATCTGACAGACATTAATACAGCGCAGAGCGAGCCAAACGTAATGACAGCTGGGACATGACATATTAGAGCCACCGTACAATCCACTCGTCTCTCCCACTTCATGCCTCTTCATTCAAGTTTGAGATTGTAGCTAATCTATATGTATTAACCCTCTCCGACATATGACGCAATTTTGAGCCTATTGGGGATACTTTAAAGTCTTTGTTACCATCAGGGGTATTTAGAAACCTTTAGTTTAGTTACTTCAACCTATGCAGTTGTCTTTGAGTAAGTTGTGGGCAGAAAACGAATTTTGGAGAGGTAATTATAAGAGTGAGAGAACTCTATTTCTTATTGCTAATCTGGCAACCTCTGCGTCATATGAGTCTGAAGGAGTTAAGGAGATGGGCCGGTTTTCTGGACCACTTTCTCCCTCATGTTTAGCCCCATAATTAGTTGTCAGATGTTAAGATGTTTGCTCCATTAGTTAGTCGATTTTAAGACTTTTCGCCCCATTTCTTCGTCAATATTTATACCTTTCGTGCTATTTAGATGTTGATGTTTTCCCTGGCGAACGATAGCGAGCTTGTAATGTTGGAAGAACCGGCCTTGGGCAGGGACATTTTTCTACCGAAAAATGTACAAATTAATGTAGAAGGGGGATCTAATGGATGGTTTTTGTTTAATTTGATGGTTTTCTAGGGATGAAACTAGAAAAATAATGAATACATGCAAAAATCGCCCAAAATGTGAATCATCCCCCCTTAATTTCACACCAACACCAAACACCTCCCAATGAAATAAATGAAAACAAGCATGTGATCCACCATGATTCGAACCTGGGTCACCACATACAGATTGTAGTCACTCTAAACATTACACCATCAAGGTAGTTAGTTACCCAGAACCCTACCAATCACAAGTTATACCGTAGGCTTAGTTGATCTTGTAGCTAACTCAGAACCCTACCAATCACAAGTTATACCTTAGGCTTAGTTGATCTTGTAGCTAACTCAGAACCCTACCAATCACAAGTCATACCTTAGCTGATCTTGTAGCTAACTCAGAACCCTACCAATCACAAGTCATACCTTAGCTGATCTTGTAGCTAACTCAAAACCCTACCAATCACAAGTCATACCTTAGCTGATCTTGTAGCTAACTCAGAACCCTACCAATCACAAGTTATACCTTAGTTGATCTTGTAGCTAACTCAGAACCCTACCAATCACAAGTTATACCTTAGCTGATCTTGTAGCTAACTCAGAACCCTACCAATCACAAGTCATACCTTAGCTGATCTTGTAGCTAACTCAGAACCCTACCAATCACAAGTTATACCTTAGTTGATCTTGTAGCTAACTCAGAACCCTACCAATCACAAGTTATACCTTAGTTGATCTTGTAGCTAACCCAGAACCCTACCAATCACAAGTCATACCTTAGCTGATCTTGTAGCTAACTCAGAACCCTACCAATCACAAGTCATACCTTAGCTGATCTTGTAGCTAACCCAGAACCCTACCAATCACAAGTTATACCTTAGTTGATCTTGTAGCTAACTCAGAACCCTACCAATCACAAGTCATACCTTAGTTGATCTTGTAGCTAACTCAGAACCCTACCAATCACAAGTCATACCTTAGTTGATCTTGTAGCTAACTCAGAACCCTACCAATCACAAGTCATACCTTAGTTGATCTTGTAGCTAACCCAGAACCCTACCAATCACAAGTCATACCTTAATTGATCTTGTAGCTAACCCAGAACCCTACCAATCACAAGTCATACCTTAGCTGATCATGTAGCTAACCCAGAACCCTACCAATCACAAGTCATACCTTAGCTGATCTTGTAGCTAACCCAGAACCCTACCAATCACAAGTCATATCTTAGCTGATCATGTAGCTAACCCAGAACCCTACCAATCACAAGTCATACCTTAGTTGATCTTGTAGCTAACCCAGAACCCTACCAATCACAAGTCGTACCTTAGCTGATCTTGTAGCTAACTCAGAACCCTACCAATCACAAGTCGTACCTTAGCTGATCTTGTAGCTAACCCAGAACCCTACCAATCACAAGTCATACCTTAGCTGATCTTGTAGCTAACCCAGAACCCTACCAATCACAAGTCATACCTTAGCTGATCTTGTAGCTAACCCAGAACCCTACCAATCACAAGTCATACCTTAATTGATCATGTAGCTAACCCAGAACCCTACCAATCACAAGTCGTACCTTAGTTGATCTTGTAGCTAACCCAGAACCCTACCAATCACAAGTCGTACCTTAGTTGATCTTGTAGCTAACCCAGAACCCTACCAATCACAAGTCATACCTTAGCTGATCTTGTAGCTAACCCAGAACCCTACCAATCACAAGTCATACCTTAGCTGATCTTGTAGCTAACCCAGAACCCTACCAATCACAAGTCATACCTTAATTGATCATGTAGCTAACCCAGAACCCTACCAATCACAAGTCGTACCTTAGTTGATCTTGTAGCTAACCCAGAACCCTACCAATCACAAGTCGTACCTTAGTTGATCTTGTAGCTAACCCAGAACCCTACCAATCACAAGTCGTACCTTAGTTGATCTTGTAGCTAACCCAGAACCCTACCAATCACAAGTCGTACCTTAGCTGATCTTGTAGCTAACCCAGAACCCTACCAATCACAAGTCGTACCTTAGCTGATCTTGTAGCTAACCCAGAACCCTACCAATCACAAGTCGTACCTTAGTTGATCTTGTAGCTAACCCAGAACCCTACCAATCACAAGTCGTACCTTAGTTGATCTTGTAGCTAACCCAGAACCCTACCAATCACAAGTCGTACCTTAGTTGATCTTGTAGCTAACCCAGAACCCTACCAATCACAAGTCGTACCTTAGGTGATCTTGTAGCTAACCCAGAACCCTACCAATCACAAGTCGTACCTTAGTTGATCTTGTAGCTAACCCAGAACCCTACCAATCACAAGTCGTACCTTAGTTGATCTTGTAGCTAACCCAGAACCCTACCAATCACAAGTCGTACCTTAGTTGATCTTGTAGCTAACCCAGAACCCTACCAATCACAAGTCATACCTTAGTTGATCTTGTAGCTAACCCAGAACCCTACCAATCACAAGTCGTACCTTAGTTGATCTTGTAGCTAACCCAGAACCCTACCAATCACAAGTCATACCTTAGTTGATCTTGTAGCTAACCCAGAACCCTACCAATCACAAGTCGTACCTTAGTTGATCTTGTAGCTAACCCAGAACCCTACCAATCACAAGTCGTACCTTAGTTGATCTTGTAGCTAACCCAGAACCCTACCAATCACAAGTCGTACCTTAGTTGATCTTGTAGCTAACCCAGAACCCTACCAATCACAAGTCGTACCTTAGTTGATCTTGTAGCTAACTCAGAACCCTACCAATCACAAGTCGTACCTTAGTTGATCTTGTAGCTAACCCAGAACCCTACCAATCACAAGTCGTACCTTAGTTGATCTTGTAGCTAACCCAGAACCCTACCAATCACAAGTCGTACCTTAGTTGATCTTGTAGCTAACCCAGAACCCTACCAATCACAAGTCGTACCTTAGTTGATCTTGTAGCTAACTCAGAACCCTACCAATCACAAGTCGTACCTTAGTTGATCTTGTAGCTAACCCAGAACCCTACCAATCACAAGTCGTACCTTAGTTGATCTTGTAGCTAACCCAGAACCCTACCAATCACAAGTCGTACCTTAGTTGATCTTGTAGCTAACCCAGAACCCTACCAATCACAAGTCGTACCTTAGCTGATCTTGTAGCTAACCCAGAACCCTACCAATCACAAGTCGTACCTTAGTTGATCTTGTAGCTAACCCAGAACCCTACCAATCACAAGTCATACCTTAGCTGATCTTGTAGCTAACCCAGAACCCTACCAATCACAAGTCGTACCTTAGTTGATCTTGTAGCTAACCCAGAACCCTACCAATCACAAGTCATACCTTAGCTGATCTTGTAGCTAACCCAGAACCCTACCAATCACAAGTCGTACCTTAGTTGATCTTGTAGCTAACCCACTTACACCTATAACAAGTCAGAACTATTATAGGCAGGGTGTCAAACCAGGGCAATATTGTCAGAACTATTATAGGCAGGGTGTCAAACCAGGGCAATATTGTTTGAACTATTATAGGCAGGGTGTCAAACCAGGGCAATATTGTTTGAACTATTATAGGCAGGGTGTCAAACCAGGGCAATATTGTTTGAAGGTTTGAATGAATATGAAAAAGGAATACAAGAAAATTAACATGAAATAGCATTGTTTTGGCCATTGGATCACTTCCAAAGACATCATTTGAACTATAAACCATAAGGTCATCTTTGCATATACAATAATATAGACAACAAATATTGACACCCAGCTTATACGGTACCCTATCTGATCTTGTATATATATATATCCCAGAATCTAAGACTGAACGAGTGAGAGTGATAGTGAGAGTGAGTAATAGTTGGCATGAGGCCAAACAGGTCAGCCCAGGGTCTATGATTATATACGTACGCGTACACACCTCCCCCCCCCCCCCCCGACACACACATACATACACATACACTCTACCATCTGGCCTGGCCCCTTCCTATAAACAAATCAAACAGTGTGTGTGTGTGTGTGTGTGTGTTTAATTGCGTATGTGTGTGTTTGTGTGTGTGTGTGTGTACAGTATGTGTTATGTATGTAATTGCATGCTTGGACGCGTATTTATTTGATATAATTATGTAGTATGCGGCGAAGGCACACACACACACACACACAGAGAGAGAGAGATATGCGGACTATAACGACTCCAGACGCTTTGATATTGGTAAAAGTGATGCTACTGCAGTGAAGCAGAAGAAGAAGAAGAAGAAGAAGACGACGAATAATAATAATAATACGAAAAACAATAACAAGCCGTAGTAGAGGAAGAGCAAGAATGTGAGAACGAAGAATAAACAGGAGAACAAGAATAATAACGAGGATAAAGTATAAAGAAGAAGAAAGGAGGAGGAGAAGGAGGACCAAGAATAGATTACAACACACAGAAGGAGGAAAAACAAGGAAGAGGAAAGGGAAGAATAAGAAGAAGGAAGGGAAAGGAGTGAGAATGAAGTGGGAAAAAGAATAATGAGAAGGAAGTAGGAAAAGAAGGAAAAATGGAGCAACAAGAATACACAAACGAGATTGGAGAGAGAGAGAGAGAGAGAGAGAGAGAATTAAGGGGTGGGGGGTGGGAGGGAGAGAGATAGAGAAGGGTAGGGGGGAGAGAGAGAGAGGCACTATTGTACTACGTAGGAATGCGACGAAACGAGGCACTGCATACTATAGTCTATTCGCTGTAAGTAGGCGAGAAATTATGACCTATCCTCTGTAACTCAAAAAGGGCTAGAGCAAATTTGGTTGTAAATTTCAAGTAGGCGAGAAATCATGACCTCTAACCTCTGTAACTCAAAAAGGGCCAGAGCAAATTGGCTGTAAGTTTCCACATCTATTCCTTGACTGACTCTTCCCAAATGGTAGACATATTATTTCAATTACTCAAGTCGTTTTTTAGTTACAGAGGATAGAGGTCAATGATTCCTCGCCTACTTACAGCGAATAGACTTTAGTACAGTACCGGTACTTTAAAAAAGCAATGGAGGAAGGGATGGGAGAATTATTTAACCCCATTCTGTACCGGGACGTAATTTTAATTCTATTTTAGCTATATTTATACGATGTTGTGCAGTTTATAACAGTAGGCTGAATGGGGCCGAATGGATACAAGCCAAACACAAAGAGAAGGGGAGGGGATAGAAGGATTTAACCTATTCAGTACCGGTGATGTCCTTTGCATGGGATTCTGGCATTGATTAGACGATTATAGTCAGCTTAGGAAGGACGTCTAACCATGATAAGAAAAGGCTACCGACTCTTTCATTTAATCCTGTCGTTTTCATTGGATTCTGGCATTTATTAGACGATTTTCTTCAGCTTAGGAAGGCCGTCTAACCATGTACAAAAAATGCTACCGACTCTTTCATTTAATCCTGTCGTTTTCATTGGATTCTGGCATTTATTAGACGATTTTCCTCAGCTTAGGAAGGCCGTCCAACCATGTAAAACAAATGCTACAGACTCTTTTCGTTTAAGCCAAACTCGTCTGGCTACAGAGCGGATTCGAACCTCTAATTCAGGGGAGATGGGTCGTTTTTCTGGTCTCCCTTCTTCCTCATGTTAAGCCCCATTAGTTTTGAGATTTTAAGACTTCCTTTAGTTTGGCGATTTAAAGACCTTGCACCCCATTTTGTTATCAATATTAGGTCCTTTCGTGCCATTTAGGTGTCTATTATTTTTCCTGGCGAGCGATAACGAGCCTGTAATTTTAGGAGGAATTGGCCTTTGGCCGGGAAAATTTTCTACCGAAAAATTTACAAATCTATCTTGAAGGGGGCTCTAGGGGGTGTTTTTCTAAGCCTGATGGAGGTTTAGGGAGGAAACTAAATGAATACATGAATTAATAGACCAAAAAAACAGCCATATCCCCTTAACCCCTTCAGCCCCATGGCGTTATTTTACCGTTCATTCTGGCTAAAGTTAGATGATTTTATGCAGTTCCAGAAGGACCTATGTTATTCAGAGGGTTTATTGAGATTGTATTTACCCCTTTCAGTCCTAAAGGGGTAGATTATAAGCTGAAGAAAATCGTCTAATGGTAACCAGAATAAGATTAAAATTACGTCATGGTGCTGAAGGGGTTAATAGTCTACTGGCCAAGCATCGCCGGGCCAGTCTTCAGAGCACAGTAACCACTCGGCCACTGAGACCCCCTTTATGTATAGGAAGAAGGGTGACCGAGAGAAGGGGGGAGGGAAAGGGTGTGGCAGAGAGAGAGAGAGAGAGAGAGAGAGAGAGAGAGAGAGAGAGAGAGAGAGAGAGAGAGAACATAACTTTAGAAGTATACTGTACAGTATATACAGTATAGAACCGGCAGTCAAATGTACACTGTCTTCTACACTGAGTAGAGACTGGAAGAATAATATGCCAGGCTATTTTTGGCTAGATGATGAGAGAGAGAGTGAGTGTGTGAGTTACTGTATGTGTGTGTGTGTGAGAGAGTTAGAGTAAGATGGTTGTATATAGGAGTACGGGGTAGTCACGAGTATGTAGGAGAGGGAGGGACCCTAGTGCCAGACGTATGGGGCCAGATAAAAGGCTTGGCACTCTTCACAGTTACATGGAGAGAGAGAGTGTGAGAGTGAGTGAGTATATGTGTGAGCGATATAAAGTAAGATGGTTGTATATAGAAGGAGTACGGGCTAGTCAAGAGTATGTAGGAGAGGGGAGGACCATAGTGCCAGACGTATGGGTCCAGATAACAGTATTGGCACTCATCACAGTTACATGGAGAGTGAGTGAGTGAGTATTATGTGTGTGAGCGATATTAAGTAAGATGGTTGTATATAGAAGGAGTAGGGGCTAGTCAAGAGTATGTAGGAGAGGGAGGGACCCTAGTGCCAGACGTATGGGGCCAGATAAAAGGCTTGGAACTCTTCACAGTTACATAGAGAGAGAGAGAGAGAGAGTGAGAGTGAGTGAGTGAGTGAGTGAGTGAGAGAGAGAGAGAGAGAGTCAGTGTGAGTGTGAGAGTTAAAGTAAAATTGTTGTATATAGGAGTACGGGCTAGTCAAGAGTATGTAGGAGAGAGGACCATAGTGCCAGACGAATGGGGCCAGATAACAGTATTGCCACTCATTACAGTTACATGAAGAGAGAGAGAGAGAGAGAGAGTGTGAGTGTGAGTGTGAGTGTGAGAGTTAAAGTAAAATGGTTGTATATAGAAGGATTAAGGGCTAGTCAGAATGTGTAGGAGGGGACCATAGTATCAGACGTACGGGGCCAGATAACAGTATTGGCACTCTTCACAGTTACATGGAGCTACAATAATTATACCCTTGTTTCTTTTCAACTGGATTTCTTAGTTATTTTGAAGATTTTGTCGTGAAATTTGGTGCTAATTATATTAAACTTGTGTCTTAATACGACTCGGAGACATAGTAGTTTCATTTTTTTTCATTGCGTATCGAAACATAAGCTGCTATGGGATTCAATTTACCGTCAGATGAACAGAAACAGAATATAGTGACCATAGTCCTCGTATCTTCAAAGGGTTCATTTTCCAGCCATGGTTGCGTGTTTCATTCATGTGTGTGTGTTAACAATTGTAGTATAATCTACTTGGGCAAATCCCTTTAACCTTTTATGTACCAGCGACGTTTTTTTGTTTTATTATTCTAGCTATATTTACACGGTTTTGTACAGTTGAAGTAGGATATGTGGTAGTAAAATGGGTTAAGTGAGATAGTTCGAAGCTGTATAATTGCTGGAGATCCTTCTTAATCTGTACAACATTGTATACATATAGCTAGATTAAGATGAAAAATACGTCGGTGGTACAGAAGGGGTTAATATACATTGGTCTCGTAGAAGGAGAAGTAATAGTAGAAGGAGAAGGTGAAGGAGGAGTTGGAGGCGAAGGAGTAGAAGGAGAATATAAAGGAGTAGCATGATAAAAGAGAGTACTGTAGAAGTAGGAGAAGTGAAGGAAGGCATTGAGTATTGACCTTGATAACTATAATACTGCTGTGTCCTTCCCGATAATGTGGACAATACAAGAGCTCCACTGGCTGGCTCGTATAATGTGAGTGTGTACGTGGCTTGTGTAGCTGGGAGTGTAAATATGTGTGTGTGTGTGACTTGAATGTAGGTTTGTCTGGCTGTTTGCGATTAACCCACCCCCCACACCCCACACACATACACACACACACACACACACAGTGGTAAGCAGGGAGGGTTCTGTGGGGGCGCTCGGTTGTGGCCTTCGCCTTGCACGGGACCTTGGGGCTATTCGGTCAGGCAGCCTGAGGAACTGCAACAACAACAACAACATGAATAATCAGTATTAACAACATGAACAACCAATATTGTGTGTGTGTAAGTGTGAGAGTCCGAGTGTAGAGGGTGAGACAGTGAAGCTCGGGAACGAGATGGCTTCAGAGATGGGGTCGTTTCGGGCCATGAGTGAGCACCGTGCCTCATGTGAAGGCAAGATGGCAGGTGCTCGTTGTACTCAACGTGCTTCACATGTCTCACTCCCTAGACTGGAACAAGACCTCACGGGCTTCACTGTTCATTGTAAAGCGGTGAATGTTAAGGCTCTCAGCCTATGCCCGAGAGGAAGTAAGTTGGAATATAAAAAAAAAAAAAAAAAAAAAAAAAAAAAAAAAAACACCCAATATTAACAACATGAACAACCAATATTAACAACATGAACAACCAGTATTAACAGCATGAACAATAAATATTAACAAACACCATGCACAACCAATATTGACAACAACAAAAACACGGGGCTGTTCGGCCAGGCAGCTTAGGGAACAACAACAACAACAACAAAAACAACAACAACACTAACGTCCAACCACCACCCAGCAACATTTGGGCACCCAAGGCAAGCATCATTGTAAGTTAATGATGGCCGCTTAAGCCAGTCAATGTGGAGAGAGAGAGACTAGCAAATACTCTGTTGAAAGAAGGGTAATGGTTGTTTACAGTGCGTGTGTTTGAGAGAGAGAGTGAGAGTGAGAGAGTGTGTGTGTGTGTGTGTGTGAGAGAGATAATGTGAGAGTGAGAGAGCATTAAAGTGAAGTGGGTTTGGCGAGGGAGGGACAGTATTTGCATATTTAAATCCCTGTCCTCTTTTTATTTTTTCATTATGTCACATCTGGGAAAGTTCTACTGTAGTGGTTCTTACCTTTTTAAAGCGCCCGTACCATATCCCATTAGTTTTCATAATACAGTACAGTACTGTATTTTCCCGTACACCCTGTCAAAAATTATTAAATTAATATATTAATTTATTCATTAAGTTATTGATATTCACAGGAGAGAGAGAGAGAGAGAGAGAGAGAGAGAGAGAGAGAGAGAGAGATTAACATCACACTGCTGGGTAAAAATTCGGATTTTTATTTATTTATGATCTAACAATTATCATAATGTGGAGTGCTCGCTGAAAAAAGCTCCAGAGCTCTCTCTGCTAACTGGGGAATGTTGAGTTATACACACCAATATATATATATATATATATATATATATATATATATATATATATATATATATATATACAGTATATAGATATATAGTTCGTGGCATCTATTTTTTGTGCCTTTTATTTTGCCATTCAGTACAAGCTTTAACACTCAGGGGAGCGTTGTTGCTGTATTGTTGTATGTGTGTGTGTGTGTGTGTGTCATGTAGGCTACTAATTGAAACACCACATACACATTGGTTACTCTTCTGTAGATAAATGTAGAAAATAATCAAGATAATACTGTACTGGCCAAAAGAGACAAGTTTTAGAGAGAGTGGAGGAACTAAGAGTGTGGGTCAAGAGGATCACTGGAAAAGGAGAAAACAGTGAGCTTGCTATTTGTGTGTGTGTGTGAGAGAGAGAGAGAGAGAGCAGTATTTTCTCTACATCCTTTACTATGTTGGCTGCTATGCATGATGATAATATTATACATTACTGTACTATTAAAACCTGGGGCTTTCTCCAGTTCTAGTGCCAGTTCTCCACATCAGCAGATTCAATGGTGCTCACATCGCATAAGTATTTAAAGATCCCCAAAATTATAGCCTGTGTTTACAATCAATTTCACATAGGCTCTTGAAAAATGCACACTACTGTACAATACTAAATACCGGTACATTGTTTTGTTTCAGGTGATCACACTAAACCCACGATGCGAGAACGTGGAGACGTCGCTGGGTGTTCAAGTGACGGTGACGGGGGTGGCACAGGTGAAGGTGATGAAGGAAGCCAAGGTGCTCAAGATAGCTTCAGAGCAGTTCCTCGGTATGACCCCGGATGACATCAAGGGCACCATCCTCATGACCTTGGAAGGTCACCTCAGGGCTATTCTTGGTAAGGGCTATTCTCGGTATATGGGAATGGGGTGGGAAGTAACTCAATTCAATGTTGCGTCTGCAGTGACTGGGTACACAAGAGATGTAGTGGAGCTAGAGGACCTTTGACAAGAATCATATACTTTGAATGTGCAGTGTGCAAGGGAGATCTTGCGTTAAATGAGCCGCCTGTTAGTGTTTATTTCGACAGTGTAACGCTGGAGTGTGTGAATAAGTTCTGCTACCTGGGTGATACGGTTTCCGCGGAGGTGGCGCTGAAGCTGGCCCCATAGCTAGAGTCAGAAGTGGCTGGGGAAAGTTTAGAGAGCTGTTGCCGCTCCTGACCTTGAGAGGGCTCCCACTTCACCTTAAAGGGAAGGTGTATACCTCGTGTGTTTGGAGTGCGATGACCTATGCTCGGAGACGTGGCCGGTTAAAGCGGAGGATATCAATAGAATGGAACGGAATGAGAAGAGAATGGTGATATGGATATGTGGGGTTAATCTCAGGGACGGGGTATCAAGCGAGGAATTAAGAAGGCGTCTGGGCATTAGGAGTGTCAGTGAAGTGCTGGGCACGAGCCAACTTGGTTGGTTTGAACACATGGAGAGAATGGATGATGAGAGCTGGGTGAAGAAATGCCGGACTGTAAACGTGGGGGAAGCTGCGCGTATGAGTAGGCCTAGAATGATGTGGGATCAGGCACTCCGGTCCGATCTCAAAATAAAGAACTTGACAACAGAGGCAGCCCTTGACAGAGCCGCCTGGAAAGCCGCCATTTAGGATGTGAGACTGTAACCACATTCTCTGTGGATAAGGCGGTCTTTAAACTTGTATGTATGTATGTTAACCTTTACCCCCTTGTGACCTGACTTGACCTCTACCCCAGCGACCCTGACTGTGGAGGAGGTGTACCAGGACCGTGACCAGTTTGCTCAGTTGGTGAGAGAGGTCGCTGGCATGGACGTCGGCAGGATGGGCATTGAAATACTCTCTTTCACCATCAAGGTACGTAGTGTACAATCTGCCTAATAAGTGATGTCTCTGCACCAATTATGTTGTGCTGTATTTATGTCTTGTCAGATGTTATATAGGGTGTGTAAAGCTAGGAACATGTTTGTATATCTCACTCGAAACAATAAATTATAGCTTAGATAGTGCTGATACCAACTATTGATAAAAATATACTTGGTGCCGAGACATCACATATTTGGCCGACTGTACAATCGGCCTAATAAGTGATGTCTCGGCACCAATTATGTTGTGATCAATAATTCGTATTGGCAATATTTATACATGATTTCTTCTATTTGACTGAGATACTGTATATAAACATGTTCCTACACTTACCCTCCCTATTCAACATCTGACAGACATTAATAGAGCACAAAGGGAGCCAAACGTAATGACAGCTGAGATATGACTTATTAGCACCACCGCACTTATTGCCACACTTTTTGGACAATGATAGTTGCATTAATATTCATCAGGGTTCACTTATGTAGAAATGGACTGTTGTACTGTATTATATACATACTGTAATATTTGATGAGTCCTTATATACAATTATTATTCTACATAATTATATGATGCTATACCCTATTCATTGTAAGTAGGCAAAACATCTTGACCACAAACCTCTATAACTAAAATATGACAAGCTAACATTTCTACTATTTGGGAAGAGTCGGCCAGGGAATAGGTGTGAATATTTACAGCCCATTTGCTCCAGCCCTTATTTAGTTACAGAGGTTAGGAGTCACAATTTTTGGCCTACCTATAAAGAATGGACTATAGTCTCGGAAGAAAAGACAAGGTTGCAAGACTTCAAACCAAAGCATGAACCATGTTATAGGTAGCACCAACGAACTTGACAATAATCTTGAACCCTTACCTTCTCATAACTCAAAATATATGAAAGCAATCGGGCTGACGTTTCTATCATTTGGGAAGAGTCCACCAGGAAATAGGTGTGGATATTTACAGCCAGTTTGCTCAAGGTTCTTTTGAGTTACGAAGAGATCAGGGGTCGAGATATTTGTCAAGTTCGTTGGCTCTACCTATAGTGATTGTACCAGGGAGTCAAACGCAAGCCGAGTCCATTAATTTGTGTCTTTATTATTGTATATGTCAAGATCAAACGAGGGTTTTTGGTTCATATTATGATTCTGGAAGTGATACAATGGCCAAAACAATGCTTCTTCATGTAGCTTTTCTTATATTCCTTCTCATATACAGTACTGTACATTCAAGTCTTCAAAAACAAATTGCTCCGGTTTGACACTCTGAATTATACTACATACTGCAATATTTGATGAATCCTTATATACAATTATTATTCTACATACAGTGTATGATGCTAGTCTCAGAAGAGAAGACAGGGTTGCAAGACTTCAACCCAAAGCATGAACCATTTTAGTGATTGTACCAGGGAGTCAAACGAAAGCCATTATTTTGTGTCTTATGTATTGAATGTGTAAAGATAATATTGTGGTTCATAGTATAGTTTATGTTCTTGGAAGTGCGAAAATGGCCAAAACAAAGTTATTTTGTGTTATTTTCTTGTATTTCTTCTCATATTCATTTAAGTCTTAAAATAATTGATCCGGTTTGACACCCTGGATTGTAGAGTACTGTATAGCCAGTATGGATAAAGCCGGTATCACACCCTGGATTGTAGAGTACTGTATAGCCAGTATGGATAAAGCCGGTATCACACGAGAGTTTTTATAGTCAACATTCCATGATCAAAATTTGTCTGGCAACGTTTCTGAAATATTTTGCCCTGGTATCGGAAACTAGACTGTTGATAGATGAATTTAAGTCATCGAAATATGCTAAATGTTGACCTCATTAGCTGCCAGGCCAGTGTTGAGGATAACTGTTGAATGAAAAAGCGCTCGTGTGATACCAGCTTAATATATTTGTGTGTTACCAGGATGTGTATGATCGAGTGGAGTACCTGTCGTCGTTGGGTAAAAGTCAGACGGCTGCGGTGAAGAGAGACGCAGACATTGGAGTCGCTCAGGCCAACAGAGATGCCGGCATCAAGGTGCGTACCATTAACTGTAGTTGTTTGTAATTTAACCCCTTCTGTACCGACGATGTCTTTTTTTTTATTTCATTCTAGCTATATTTAGACGATTTTGTGCTGTTTTAGAAGGATATGTGGTAGTATAATAAGGCTAAGTGAGATTATTTTGGAGCCTGTTAATTGCTAGAGGCCCTTTTTAAGCTGAATACAATTGTCTAATAGTAGCCAGAATAAAGTAAAAAAAGATGTCGCCGGTACAGAAAGGGTTAAGTAATGCATACGGGATAGTATTCCACATGCATCCACACACACCAATAGGTGGTCGGGCTGAAGCAACCCTCCCCCGTGAACAAAATCAAGCTAGATAATGGAATGAGTTGCCTCGGCATATGAAGGCGACCCCACCGCCCGCCACTTTGGTGGTGCAATCAGCTTCTGGAGCAGTGGACCACTGGTTCCTATCTTCAGAAAATTCCTGTGCTTGGTATGCTTCCAGCCAGGGCCCCACTGGGGTAAATAAAATAGCAAAACAGTGGTGGAACTGCCATCCGGGTGAGGGACTGCTCCTTCAGTGTTCATGGAACACTGTGGAGTGGGTTAGTCCGACTCAACTTCAACTTAGTCGAGGCATGTCTGGGAGCCTGGAGGCAGTTTCTGCCATGGCCATCCCTTTTGGGGTGCTTCCTCTGGAAACGGGGCGTCAGATTTGATGATGATGATGATGAATATTACATTACAGTACTGTACTTATGTAAATAAATTCTGATGTTCATATATGCATAAAGAAAATCATAACAGCTGAGGAATTTTTTGTCAAGAACTGTACATACATACATACATACAAGTTTAAAGACCGCTTCATCCACAGAGAGCATGGTTGGTGGTGGAATTATTTAGATGCTTATATTCTGGGTGTGGTGTCCCGAGTTCGAATCCCGGGAGGACCATATGCTTTCATTAATTTATTCAAGTGCATTGGGGTTTGTAATGGAGGATTAATGTTAAGAATGGGGTGTTTCTTAATTTAGTCTCTTTACTGTAGTACAATACAATACTAATATAATGTACTAAAGATTACCGGTATATGTTTTTGTGTTTACCGTAGTACAATACAATACTGTACTAATATAATATACTAAAGATTACAGGTATTTATTTTTGTCTTTACTGTACTATAGTACAATACAATACTAATATAATGTACTAAAGATTACCGGTATTTATTTTTGTCTTTACTGTACTGTAATAATAATAAATAATAAGCATGTTACTTATTTCTCATAAGCGCCAATTTTTCCGAAGAATTCACTAGCGCTCGAAAAGAGAAAGAAAAAAGAACAAAAATAAATGCATCAAAAGAAGGCTTATATACAACACACATTTAACAATCACTAGCAGTGGCAAAATAGCCTAAACTCTATAGCCATCCGTCATGACACCTCTCTCAAGATCATAGCTTCTCTCAAAGAGAAAAGTCTTAAGTTGTCTCTTGAAGCATTCAACAGAACTCAGTTGTCTCATGGACAGCGGCAACCTGTTATACAACCTCGGAGACATGTAGGAGAATGACCTCTCAAAGAAAGAAGACTGCTGGAAAGCCCTTGGTTCATCAAGCCGAAAAGGGTCATTGTCATGACGCACAACTACACCATGGTGTGCCGGGGGCGCCTGAGCAGCTCCGCAAGGTACCTAGGCTCACCAAATTTGAGAACCTTAAAAGTCACCAAACAACAACTTAAATTCTATTCTTGCTCTTACTGGCAGCCAGTGCAGTTCTATGTGAAGAGATGTAGTAGGAGTTCTCGGTGGAACACTAAAAATTAGTCTTGCGGCCCTGTTAAGAACAGACTGAACTTTCTTCAAAATATAATTTGGAAGACCCACCAACAGGGCATTGCAATAATCAACACGTGAGAAGACCAATGAGTGAACCAACGTCAGGAGGCAACGTCTGGTTATAAACGGCTTCACCAAATAGAGATTTCTGATGTGCAAGTAACAACTTTTAACTATCTGGTTTACATGCTCTTTGAAATCTAATCGGGAGTTTCACCTATACACCCAGATCGAACAGAGTTGGCCGGTCGCAGCTGAGATCCACCCACATTGATGGAGAGGGCACCTACTATATCATCAGCTCTTCTATTTCCTCGGATGATGAGAATATCAGTTTTACCATCATTTAGTTTAAGTTTTCTCGCTCTCATCCACTTCTTGATATCAGACATCAACAATTCCATCTTACTCCGTATATCAACTATATTTGTGATTCTCACATAAATCTGGGTGTCATCTGCATAAAAGTGAAAGGTGACATTATGTGCACGAAGCAGAAGAGACAAACTGCTAATATAAATTATAAATAGGATAGGACCTAAAACTGATCCCTGCGGAACACCATACTGCAGGGGTGTCGAGTCCGAGACCACTTGATTTACCATCACACTCTGGGATCTACCTGACAAGTACGACCCAAGAAGCAAGAGAGCGGAGTCACGCACACCACAATCATAAAGATCACTCAATAACAACTCGTGATCCACTGTGTCAAAAGCCGCAGAGAGATCAAGCAAGACCAATAGTGAGGCCACACCATTGCAAATGTTCTCAACTAGATCATTATGTACTCTAATCAATGCTGTTTCAGTTGAATGATGCTGTCGGTAAGCAGACTGAAAAATTGGGATAGTTTCATTCTGCTGAAGTAGTGGTTGTAATTGGTCAAGTATTGCACGCTCTAATATCTTTGATATGAAGGACAGGTTGGAGACAGGACGATAGTTCAACATGTTCTCAACATCAAGTCCAGGTTTCTTTAGAGTAGGTCGGAGTAGTGCATGCTTTTCAGAATGTGGGAAGCTACCTTCAGAGAAGCACTTATTAATTATTTTGGAAATAAACTCAACTGTGTGATCATAGACTCTTGGTAGCTTGGAAACATTTATGGGATCCAACGGGCAAAATGTTTTATTGAGGTTTCTTATGTAGGACGAGATCATGTCCACCTCTACTGAGTGAAAGGATGAGAGGACATTATTAGGAATGTGTCGGGGTTGGAGTACAACTGAAAGTTCTTCACCAACAGAAGCATCATCCAGTTCCTGTCTTATGCGAGTTATCTTGCCAGCAAAAAATGCCACAAAGTTGGCAGCCAACTCGGCATCGGGTACAGAAGGTCTTAAGCTGACTCTTGTTTTTCCAAGTAAACTGTTTACAATTGAAGCCAACCTCCTCTGGTCGTTACCACACGAGTCAACTTTTCCCTGATAATACACTTTCTTTTCATCTTTGATTTTGTGGACCACAGCTCTTCTGGCTGACAGATATTGCAACCATGTAGAGTCTGTTTTATTTTTCAATACAATACAATACTAATATAATGTACTAAAGATTACCGGTATTTATTTTTGTCTTTACTGTACTGTAATACAATACAATACTAATATAATGTACTAAAGATTACCGGTATTTATTTTTGTCTTTACTGTACTGTAGTTGTTGTTGTTGTTTTTCCCCAAGCTGCCTGGCCGAACAGCCCCAAGGCCCCGAGCAAGGCCAAGGCCACAACCGAGCGCCCCCACAGAACCCTCCCCGCCGACCACAATAAAGCCTGGGTGACCGAAGCCACTCCATGGCGGGGAGCTGAGGAGGGCGCGGAAACGCCCGGAAAACCAAAGCCCCACCCAGGGTCCTGTGCCCCTCAGCAATTATGAAGAGAAAGTTGAAGGGCAAAGGAAAGATGTGATGCTTTGGCTTCCAATCTTGGTAGATTAAGAGGTCAATCCACGCAAGAGACGCCGTCACTTGAGATCTAGAAAATATATAAGTAAAAGGAACAGTCAGAGTAAGCTATGGGTATGGCAGAGATCGCTCAGTTCTCACTCTAATAG
>JBAKBP010036380.1:0-18469 GCA_037953745.1 Lithodes maja
GGGAGGTAGAGGACTGAGATTTTGCATGGCCCAGGGGCCCAATTTTTTTTTTTTTTTTTTTTTTTTTTTTTTTTTTCGATGTCAAAAGTTGATTTTTAATTTTACTTACTCAGGAGAGTCTTCCCGTAGTCCGCCGGGGGAACTCTTAAGAGTCTTCCTGCAGCTCCCGGGTTAATTGAGCCCACCTTGCTTTTTTTGTTTTCTCTTTCTCTCCCTCTCTCTTTGCCTTGTATCCGTTCGGCCCCCATTCAGCCTACTGTTTTAAGACGTTTACCCCCATCCAGGTTTCAATATTTTCCTGGTGAGCGGTAGCGAGCCAACATATATATATTTTTGTTTTGAGAGCAAGCTAAATGTGTACATTTTCCGATAGAAAAATGTCTCCGGCGAAGCCGAATTTCTCCATACAATGCTGGCTTGCTATTCCTCGCCAGGAAGATATCGATACTTGGATGGGGATAAACGTCTTAAAACAGTTGGCTGAATGGAGCCGAATGGATACAAGCCAGAGAAAGAGAGAAAAGGAGAGAAAGAGAAAAAAAAAACAGGTGAACCCCCTTATGAGAGGTGCATAGAAAAAAGGGTTAACAGGTTCACTAATCTTTTTTTTTACTCACCTCGCTGAAGGTGCTCTTTGGCCTCGGCGAGGTGTTTTCCAAGCATTCATCTACGTCGCACAGCCCTTCGCACGCCTCTGCGAAGTATACCTGTGGCAGGTATACTCTCGACGACGCTTTTTTTTGTGCGACACCCTCGTCGATGTCTTGCCGATGTCGCAAAGGATCTCCGAGGGCCTCGCCGATCCCTCGGCAATGTTCAACGATGCTTGCTAGGGTTCGGACCCCTCACCCGTCCTCGTCCCAAATTTTGAACAATCCGAACATATGCGATGCCTCTCGAGGGCCCTTGCGAGGCCTTGCGAGTCAAACGATCATCATGCGAGGGTTCAAGATTTTGTTGCGACATGTTACGAATGTGCCCATTTCTTGGTTTCGGCGATGAAAATTGTTTGAAATCGCATCAGTGGGAAAGGGTCATCAGAGTTAGAGACAAGAATCTAGTCAACCCCTGGTATAACCTCATAATACTTTAGAACAGAATTAATTAAAATAGTCCTTCATGCTTGAGTATCATTGGCATTAGTGCTCTGGAATATGAGTCTGCAAGTGCGTGGTGAGTTTGAATCAATGATGGGTACTCAATATTATGAAAGGTCTTGACAAATGAATGTCAACATGTGCTTCACAATTAACCAATCGAATTTCACTAGATGAAATGGTTGTAAGGTCGTTGGAAAACCTTTTCATTCACATGAGACAAAGCATTTATTTTACAATCGAGTTGTAGCTTTATGGAAAGGATTACCTAGAAATGTGATTGAATTTTATATTGTTCAATCATTCAAAAAACTTGATAAGTATCTCAATTAAACTTTTTTCACAATTTAATAGCCTCCCAACATATATTTTGTCCACATTGACTGGGTCAGTTACATAGAAGTAACCTCATAAGAATCAATAAATATATGGTTGCTTGTTTTCCTTTGTACTTCTTGGTGTCAGTCGACGGTCGGGCGTCCTGCTCTTTCCATTCTCCCAACTGGGATACCAATTGAATAGCTGTAATTGTGTACAGATCAACTGTGATCATTGAGATTACTTTAAATCCGGAAACTAAAGCTACTTTAGAATACCAACATAAATTGCTTTTAAATCTGCAGTCAACATGATATCTCCACTGGACATCAGACAGTATTCAAGAGCTCAGGAAGAGCAACAATCTAACTACTTCCTTGGAAATCGCCCAGAAAGAGGTCGACGAGCTTCAAGGGCGAACCAGGCTTAAAAGGAAGAGATTCAAATAATAAAACAAACAAGGGACTGGAGTTCTCGCAGAGAGGCTCCAGTCCTGACGATGATCTTGACCTACAGTGTGCTGGCTTAATAATCTAATAAGGTTGATAGCCTCTGAAGTCCTATTTTAATAAAACAAATAATAAAAAAACAAAAAAACATCTCTGATTCTAGAAATATCGGTGAGGTAAATAAATAAACACTGTACAGTACATTGTGTCAAAATGCTTGAAGTTCCATCAATAGATTCAAAGCTTCATTCATATCTTAGATTCACATCAGAGTTCAATCTGTTTGTAAATCATTTGTTTAAAGCTCCACTTACGTGTTCGGTACTTCAACTACATTTTATATATCTTTCCTTTGTTGAATCTAGAAATTTGTTGTCAGTTCACTCCCACACTTCTCTCTGTTAACACTTACTTATTGTTTCTAGCTGAATACAAATTATATATTGACTGCTGGAGATGGAGAGACTACTTCGTCCCGCTTGTTACAAAGGATCACAGGATTCAACACCTGTGCAGTGGAGTCATTGGTTCTACACTTTCACAAATGTCCTTGGTGCTGTAAGAGGCGACCCTACACCTGACAAACTAAAGCTTCTCACAAGTACATAATATCTCGCATCACCGACTGCAAGATTTACACCGAATCCATTGGTGTCCTGAGGGCTGTTTATGTGAAAAATGCTAACAAAATCTTTGCTAAACACCAACTAGACACTAGGAAACAACAGCCTAATGAATCCATTGACAAGTTCCTACAATCTTTGTAGTTGCTGTCCAAAGACTGTGGGTTCAAAACTGTAACTGCAAAAATCTACACTCAGCAAGCTATTTGTGACGCGTTTATTGCTGATCTCTCTTCGCCATAAATTTGTCAGCACCTTGTCTAAAACTGTGCACCTTATCCGGAGCTTGGATTTGGCTCGACGCAACGCTGAAATGTATGTGACTCGTTTAACTCCTCAGAACTATGCTGCTAATACAGTGAAAACGTCTCTTACTGATTCTTTTCCGTCTAGTAACTATAGTGGGATACATGAAGGTATAGGAACCTCAGCTGCTGTCTCCAAAATTAAAAGTTTTTGCTGTGCTCTAATCACCCCCGACCCCGGTGCCCTGCTCGGAGTGCTACGTGTCATAAATATAGAATGCAAAGCCACTTCGCCAATTTGTGCAAATATTCCAGCAACAGTAATAGGCACAGTGGCGCTATTACTGCAGCTATGGAATTGTCTACTACGATGGAACCTCATCCTCGACCTTTTTACTACGAGGTTTTAGCTACCATGTTTGCTACTTCAACCAGATGTTCTGGGACTACTACTTACTCTACTATACTCTGTTCACTTGACCTGTGCCTTTGGCTCCAAACTGGTGATGGTATCAGCGCTCATGATTGGTTCTCTTATTGGTACACTAGCTCACTGGTCAATATGAGAGGCAAAGCTGATAACTTATTCATTATCCTAATTTTTTTCTTATACATTAAACTAGATACATTTAAGAAATGGTAATGATTATTAAATCAATTACAGTGCTATCCGAATCTAAAGAGTTATTAAATATCACATGAAACACAATCTATCTATCCATCTATTGTCGGACGCCTTACTCCCCTTACGAGGGTGGCCATACACAGAATGCCCCCAAGCGGACCTACTCCCTATGAGAGGGACAACCCGAGCCAGTTTAGTGAAGGACTCACAGGATTGACCATTCAATTCAGGATCCGTCCGACTCCGAGGCCCTCTGTGTATCTTGTTAGCACTATTTTTCTACAGTGGTGTTTGGCTAATCCATCCACTAACCTGCCTTACCCTTAGATAAGCAGTGCGGATTTGTATCAGGTTTACTCCCCTTGACAAGTTGCCAACCAAGGCTGACGAGTCCCATCCACCCGGATTTGTATAAGGCTGTCACCCCTAGATGAGTTGCCAACCAAGGCTAACGAGTCCCATCCACCACACAATAATAATGTATATATCATGAAGTAAACACACGCGAGATAAAGATATGATAAGCGCAATAAATAAGCGTGAGTGAAGACTGACTTACTGGGCCCACGCGGTTTAGCCAATCACAGGCCGTGCTTTACTTCTTACACATTTAAAATAGGTAGTGACATAATTTCTTACCTTGCTTGTGTTTGCAGTATTATATTTACAAATTGATGTGTTCCATGTGGTATTTTATAGCTCTTTAGGCTCGGATATCACTGTCAATTATTACATTATTAAATTAATTTATTGAACCTTTTTCTATATTCAATATATATATACATTATACAGTATATTAATTAAAATAGATAAGTTTTATAATTCTAATGATAATGTGATAGGTAATACCCTCATGTTCCGTAATATATATTAAATGTTATTCTTCTGTTTAGCATACTCTGCGACCTTATAAACAACAGTATGAAGGTAACGAAAGTTAAACAATGAATAGATAATGGTTATATCTGCACATACTGACACAAATAGGATAATATTTGCGAGTTTAAAGACACCGGCCAGTGCAGTGTTGCCAGGAGGTGTTTTTTTCTTCATTTATGCACTGCATTTCTAGCTTTTTGGCGGTTTCTGAAAATTATGATCGGTGTGTTGCATGCGAAATACCAAAGTAGTTTGTATGCTACTTTCTCGTATATTAACTTGGCTAAATTGTAACCACAACGTCAAGAATATGTGCAAATAATAAAAACTCTGGAAACTGTAACCTTCTTTAACGCCTAGGGAGTGACGTCATTGCCAGCCAAACACGGGTGCGGTCTCATATCTGCTGTTGAGGCCGGTGGCCAAGTTGAGTTGCATAGAGTATAGTTCCTCCATGGTGACTGCTTCTGCTACTCTGACTGGCCTCCTAGGGACAATTAAAATATATTCTGAGACTAGACCCGATGCTACTCCTCTACAAGGGACTTCTACTACTGCTTCTACTCACCATCCCCTCTGCTCCACGATTCTTGTATGTATAATACCATTGTGAATGCTCTTGCGGACATTGGAAATACTTTTATTTGTATACACCCTGGTATTGTAAAGAGGCTTGATCTTCTCATTTCTCCTTCTAAGCAAACTATTACTTATTACTATGTCTTCTGGGCGGATGCCCAACCCCAAAAGGAGTTGAAATAGGGGAGCTATCCCCCCGCCAAAGGCGGCTTTCTAGCACCTTTCCTAGTTGATGCTGAGAGGATTGGGTTCTAGTCATGTGCTGATGGGCTGATCTATCAGAGTGAGAGATGAGCGATCTCTGCCATACCCATAGCTTACTCTGACTGTTCCTTTTACTTATATATTTTCTAGATCTCAAGTGACGGCGTCTTCCGTGGATTGACCTCCCTACTGCCAACCTAGAGGTTGACAGATTGGGAGAAGTGTCACATTTTTCCTTTGCCCTTCAACTTTCCCTTCATAATTGCTGAGGGGCACAGGGACGTGGGTGGGGCTTTAGTTTCCCGGGCGTTTCCGCACCCTCTTTAGCTCCCCGCCTTTGAGTGGCTTCGGTCACCTGGGTTTTATTAGTGGTAAGCAGGGAGGGTTTTGTGAGGGCGCATCGGTTATGGCCTTGGCCTTGCTCGGTCCCTTGGGGCTGCTCGGCCAGACAGCCTGGGGAATAGCAACAACAACAACAACTATGTCTTCTTCACCACCTGCCTCGCCTATCAATGGGCATTGTTTAGTGCAGTTGAGAGCACAGGACAACCAATATACCAATTTAAAACTTAATGTACTTCCCCATTTGTGCTCTAGCATAATTTTCGGCTAAAATGTCATGGAACTGCAGAAAACTAGGCCCAAGCTGATTGTGTGTGGAGTAGCCTGTATGTATTTAGATCCTCCTTCTCTGTTACTAATATAAACTCGGACTGTAATCCTATCTCAACTTAAACTCTGTCTCTAAGGCAGATGAGGTTTTTATTCATGAGGATATTCAGTCCCTACTTAGGGACGGGATCATAGAGAAGAATACGTCTCCTTGGCGAGCTCAGGTTTTACAAAATAGTGATGAATAGCATAAACGCCATATGGTCATTGACTATTCTAGGACTATAAACTGCTCCACGCTTCGAGATGCTAAACCCTATCCCTAGACTTTAAAAATGTGTTTATTACTTAGCCAAGTACAGGGTGTTCAGTAGGTTAAAATTTAAGAGAATTAGAGAAGACGAAAAGCTGTACACTGCTTTTGAGGTTGATGATCAATTATTTCAATACACCCGGATTCCCTTTGGCCATACCATTGCTGCGGCTGCTTTTCAGTGTGTAATTGACTCGTATCATATCAGAAAGTAACCTAGAGGATATTTGTGTTTACCATGATAATATTATGTGTGGGATGGAGCAGGAGGATCATGACCGAAATCTTTTGCATTTCAGACAGGTGGCTTCCAAGTATCAACTGGCCTGAAATGATAAGAAATGTCTGTACAATACGACCACAAGAAGTTATCGAGGATACTCTATTGCTAATGGATCCCTTAGTCCCGACCCCGATCATTTATAACCCCTAATGGAAATGCCTATTCCTGCTGATCCAGCCTCTCTCAAGCTAACACTAGGTATCGTCTCCTACTATTCCCAGTGGATACCGTATTGTTCCAGCCACAGTCTACTTCTTTAGAATTATAAGAGCTTTCCTTTGGACTCTCATACTATTCATTGTATTAATTTTCTTCGGGAGGATATTTGCAAAGCTTGTGTTGCTGGGTTTCATGAAACGCTACCCACGAATCTGCTGGTGGAGCCTGAAGCCTTTGCTACTTCCCTTGCTGCTACTCTTTCTCAACAGGGCCAGCCTGTTGCTTTCTTCTCAAAAACCTTATCTAGATCAGAGAGGCTTCAAACTGGTATAGAAAGGGAGGCTACAGCCATTGTGTCGTTCATGTTCCACATTTGTCACTCCTCAAAGATTAAAAATAAGATGGCGTCTAAAACTCTCTGGATATCAATATGATATCCAGCATCGACCTGAAAGGATAATATCCCTGTGACACCTTGTCTAGGGTATGTCCAGTTTCCCTAAAAAAACTTCATGCGTCTCTTTTTCATCCGGGTATCACTCGACTGAACCATTTTGTAAGAACTAAGATCTGCCATATATTCTTGATGATGTAAAACAAGTGTATTCACAGTGTTCTATTTGTTAAGAATTGAAACCTAGATTCTTTAGGCCTCCTGAGATAATCATATTTCATGTCCTGTATCCTTTTGATCGACTTTCGGTGGATTATCAATCAATCAATCAATCAATCAATTATCTTTATTTCATAATATACATAATTTATATATACAGTATATTACATATGTTGCGTTCAAGACTTACAACTATTTAATAATAAAATGTAAAAATATTCACCTTAATTAAAAACAAAGTATTACAGTAGCAGTTAATTCATAAGACATATACTGCTGCACCAAGCTTTCTTAAGGAAATAAATCTTAAAAAGAGTATTTTAAAATACTATAACCACAGTAAAGAACATAACATAATTATATTGTCCCCGTTGATAAATAGAATACAGTAATATATAAAACATTCTTTAAATAAAATCACCTGGCTTGACCAAGATTGTACACAGGCTCACGTCTCGGTTCATGTCTTTGAACCCATGTGATCCGAGATTTAACTATGTCTATTTCAGTGTGTGTAATATCAATATTATAGTCATCCTTGAAATATTTTACAATACTAGGGATTAGGTATCCATTTTGCAAATAATGTATATTAAATTTTATAATAGGGATGTTAGATCGAAGCAGCCTGTGGTAATATCTTGAATGTATCAAAGCCAGGTGATGTCTCAGCAGTAGCTGATCGCATACCTCCGCCACCTCATGACTACTTGGGTATGTGGGAACGTTCAATATGCGTTTCATGGCTACGTTAAAAGTTTTATAAATTTGTGATGTTAAAACATTATGGTGCCACAAACTTAATCCATATTCTGGAGTGCAGTATGACTCAAAAAGATACATAACAGTTTTAAAATCAACGCCCTTAAAATCCCGTGATATAGAGTTAAAAGAAGCATAAAAGGATTTCAATCTAAGATCAACATCATCTCTGTCATGCAGATTTGAGGTTATGATGTGCCCCAAATATTTGTATGAAGTTACAACCTGAAGATTGTCATTACATAGAACAATATTATCAGTGTTTGGCTTTATATTCTTACTAATTATCATGCATTTTGTCTTGTTTTTGTTAATCTGTAATTTATGTTCATGTAGTTGTAGCAGCAGTTTACTGTAAATTCTTGCCATAGAAGTTTTAGAATGTGTTAATAATACTATGTCATCGGCGTATGCCATGATATTCAATCGTGTTACACCCAGAGTGCATCCTTCTTGCATATCTGTTATATTACTGATAATTTCGTCTATGTATAAATTAAAAATAAATGGCGAAAGAACACCTCCCTGTCTCACCCCTCTCTCCACATGACAGAGACGACCATGACGTCCCTTCCACACCACATTAGCATATTGGTTCCGGAGGTAATGCATAACTAAAAATATTAAATCAACGGGGACATCCTTATCTAATAATTTGCATCCCATTTTAAAATGATCCACTCGATCAAATGCCTTGGAGAGATCGACAAAGGTAAGGAAACCAGACACACCCTTAGCCATATTATTATTCATTACTTCTTTTAACATGAATGTTGCATCCGAGGTTGACGCACCCCTCCTAAATCCAAACTGTCTTGAGTTTATATTAACTTTTTCAGAAATGATATCCAGCAAGTGAAACTCCAACATTTTTAATATACATGAAGATTGCATCACCGGTCGATAGTTACTTGATTCAGTAGCATTACCTTTTCTATCTTTAATAATAGGTCTAATATTACTTAATAATAGCTTAGGTGGAAGATAACAATGTATAAGGCATGCATTGTAAAAAAATGAAATGTTGATTAGTAAATCATGTGAGGCATTTTTTAGTAAAGCGGAATGGATGCCATCTTGACCCACACCATCATTCAACTGTTTAATTGATCTCTTTATAGATACATATGAAACAGCAGTGTACATTTTACGTCTTGTAGACCACTCTCTCTTAAGCATTTTGTAGCTTTATGTTTGCATTGCATCAGTAACCTGACATATTTATTACTTTATTTTAGTATTATGTTCCAGTAAGAGTTTCTTTTTGTCATAAATAGCTTATAATATCATGTATTCTTATGCGTCTTAAAGTTCCTGTATTTGTTTTGCTACTATAAATAAGTAATAGCAATTTTGTAACTTTACATACTAGTGATTGTAAACATCAGTTTGAATAGGGTATTAATAACAGCTTAGGTTGTCTCTCCCTCCACTTTGTAACATAAGTTGGTGACCTTAGCCAGGATACTTCAGGATATTATCTTAAGAATATTTTTGTTTGATACATTTACTGACTGTGATTTTCTAGTTTCATGATGTCTAGCCTCCGATAGTGCAGTTGGGATATTGTACATGCTTAGATTGGTATGCAGGATTCGAAACTGCATAATAAATCGTAGGCTTGTGCAGTATTCTTTTAACTGTCTTCGTGGTGCAATGCATAAGTGTGTTGATTTTCGGTGTGAGCATCCTAGGTTCGAATCTCCGGACTGCCACATGTGTTTGTTAATTTCATTAATCGAGTTTAGGAGTAAAGTTGGTTAGTGGAGAGAACATAATAATTCATTCAGGTTCAGTAGTAGTTTATCGAGAGGCCTTCCCTAGGGTTAAGTGCCCCATTAATTACTATTTCCTTTCACCTATGCATAGCCTCCGATAGTGCAGTTGGGATATTGTACATGCTTAGATTGGTATGCAGGATTCGAAACTGCATAATAAATCGTAGGCTTGTGCAGTATTCTTTTAACTGTCTTCGTGGTGCAATGCATAAGTGTGTTGATTTTCGGTGTGAGCATCCTAGGTTCGAATCTCCGGACTGCCACATGTGTTTGTTAATTTCATTAATCGAGTTTAGGAGTAAAGTTGGTTAGTGGAGAGAACATAATAATTCATTCAGGTTCAGTAGTAGTTTATCGAGAGGCCTTCCCTAGGGTTAAATTAAGTGCCCCATTAATTACTATTTCCTTTCACCTATGCATAGCCTCCGATAGTGCAGTTGGGATATTGTACATACTTAGATTGGTATGCAGGATTCGAAACTGCATAATAAATCGTAGGCTTGTGCAGTATTCTTTTAACTGTCTTCGTGGTGCAATGCATAAGTGTGTTGATTTTCGGTGTGAGCATCCTAGGTTCGAATCTCCGGACTGCCACATGTGTTTGTTAATTTCATTAATCGAGTTTAGGAGTAAAGTTGGTTAGTGGAGAGAACATAATAATTCATTCAGGTTCAGTAGTAGTTTATCGAGAGGCCTTCCCTAGGGTTAAGTGCCCCATTAATTACTATTTCCTTTCACCTATGCATAGCCTCCGATAGTGCAGTTGGGATATTGTACATGCTTAGATTGGTATGCAGGATTCGAAACTGCATAATAAATCGTAGGCTTGTGCAGTATTCTTTTAACTGTCTTCGTGGTGCAATGCATAAGTGTGTTGATTTTCGGTGTGAGCATCCTAGGTTCGAATCTCCGGACTGCCACATGTGTTTGTTAATTTCATTAATCGAGTTTAGGAGTAAAGTTGGTTAGTGGAGAGAACATAATAATTCATTCAGGTTCAGTAGTAGTTTATCGAGAGGCCTTCCCTAGGGTTAAGTGCCCCATTAATTACTATTTCCTTTCACCTATGCATAGCCTCCGATAGTGCAGTTGGGATATTGTACATGCTTAGATTGGTATGCAGGATTCGAAACTGCATAATAAATCGTAGGTTTGTGCAGTATTCTTTTAACTGTCTTCGTGGTGCAATGCATAAGTGTGTTGATTTTCGGTGTGAGCATCCTAGGTTCGAATCCCCGGACTGCCACATGTGTTTGTTAATTTCATTAATCGAGTTTAGGAGTAAAGTTGGTTAGTGGAGAGAACATAATAATTCATTCAGGTTCAATAGTAGTTTATCGAGAGGCCTTCCCTAGGGTTAAGTGCCCCATTAATTACTATTTCCTTTCACCTATGCATAGCCTCCGATAGTGCAGTTGGGATATTGTACATGCTTAGATTGGTATGCAGGATTCGAAACTGCATAATAAATCGTAGGCTTGTGCAGTATTCTTTTAACTGTCTTTGTGGTGCAATGCATAAGTGTGTTGATTTTCGGTGTGAGCATCCTAGGTTCGAATCCCCGGACTGCCACATGTGTTTGTTAATTTCATTAATCGAGTTTAGGAGTAAAGTTGGTTAGTGGAGAGAACATAATACTTCTACCGTAGATGAAACCAAATATGTTTTAGCCAGTGTAAGACAGCAGCTGAAGGCGAGGCTAGGAATAAAGATGAACTTAAATATTTTGCTCAATGTCTGCATATTGCTCCTCCTGCTACTGCTAATAAAGATCAAATTGTTGTTGTGATTAACCAGAAGGTATTTAACCCTTGTCTATCGGGGACCGACTTAAGGTGGTCAAGAGAACCCAGACCTAAAGAGTGGGGACCGCCTTAAGTCGGTGGCGATGTTGAACACATAATTGGCTCTGAGAGAGAGTCCGAGCGGTGGGAGGAGCGTAGGTTGGCTCTGACCGTTCGGCACGGCTCCCGTACCGCGACTGGCCCCACCTCCACACAAATCCACACTCACTGCCTCCCTAGACAGGGAAATATGTAAAGAAATGACCGTATTTTAGGGATTTTTCCTTCGTGTTGCACGATCGTTGCAAGACAACCCGTGATCGTAGAAGGATTGTTCAGGTGTCATTGGAAAGCTCAAATAACGCCCTTTCACGGATACATAATTGTATTACGCTCTCGCTCTTCTTTTTGCATGAAAAAGAGCATGGAATGAAGCTCGTTTAGGGTAAATATGACCGCTTGGCAGGTAGTAGAAGTTATTAACCTAGCCGCTCGTTGAGTGTTAATGTGACTCTTCTAGTTAACCCTGGACAGGAAACGCTGTTGCCTATTTGCATGGGCGTGGTGCGCAAAACATGTTTTTTGGAGTCTGCGCAGCCCACATGGTCATTGTCTCAGTTATCGGCCTGCAGGCAGTCAGTGTGCTGTGGGCCTCAATCGGGTATGGAGGTGCTGCTCGCCCAGCAACATGAGAACATGCCCAAACAGGATATATCTGTTGCAAATCTGCAACATATGTACCTAGTAAGTGACATTTACTTATATCGAAAAGTGTACAATAAGTGATATTGTGACTTGAGATATTGAATTATCTGGGAGTGATAGGCATCTTAGCCAGATGGTGAGTGAACAAGCTCACGCAGGTTAGTGTGTCTGATGTTGCCATACTGTGGGTCTGATGTTGCCATACTTTGGGTCAGGAATTGTTCATGACATGATTTCAGTTACCTCCATATAATATTTTATTGTAGTATCTATGGTACTCAGATCTCGATTATTGCAGTTTGGTATTACAATACGAGCATGTAGGAAGCACTATGTTTATTTTAATTTGATTTCAAGTATATTTAGGTATCAAAACAATTTTTTGAAAATGGGGCAAACTTTTTAGAGGGTCGAAATGTTAACCCTCTTTGCAACTTTGCACTTCTCTCAACATATGGGGACTACAGGGTCATCCTTCATACACCAATCAGCTCCACCATTGCCATCCACAACCTCAGAGTCCCAGCACCCTTAGGACGAATTTAGTATTTTGTTTTTCATTCTTTAAGTAAGACTAACTTAAAATCTCTACTTATTTTGTTATTAAATGATTTAAAAATACTAATTACCTTTCAATATCTATCATTTACCAACACAATATTAAGGGATCCTTATATTATTTATATCAATGTTCATTAAGTCTCTTAATGTTTGGTTTGGGAGATATTTGAGGTCAAAGTCGATGTGCATATTCACAACGACCATACCATGAAAATTATGCTTTTGAGCGTTATCTGTCCATGCAACTTGAAATTGCAAGGATTCAGGTGGCTCAAGCCGAGGCTCAGGCTCGTGCTAAAGAAGTTGAGGCTCGGCTCGTTCTCAGGAGTCTTGCACTTTAGGGGCTTAGGCTCAGGCACAAATTGAGCTTGCTAAGTTAGACCATGAGTACCGTAAGCAACGAGGTGTCACCGGATTATTATTCGGATAATTTTGATGTGGGCACAAATGTTAAACTTGCCCCTGTCTTTAATAAATCTGATGCAAATAAAATACTTTCAATTGTTCGAGAAGGTAGCGACGAGTTTCAAATAGCCTAAGCAGTATCGGCCAGTTGTCCTTCAGAGTGTACTCACAGGTAAAGCTCAAGTTACACATCTTTGTCTCTGGATCAGTCTGATAATTATGATGTGGCTAAGAGTCTGAGTCATAAAGCCTTTGAGCATGTTCCTGAGTTAAATTTAGGACCAACTACAAACAGGATAAACAAATATTATGTTGAATATGTATAAATGAAAAATTTGTTAAATCAGTGGTTGAATCCTTAGAATGTAGACAATGAATGACAAATTCAAGCATATTATCTTATTGAAGGACTTCTAAAGGTGCAATCGTAAAGATGTTGATTTGTATATTGATGATAGAGAGGTCGAAACTGTTTTTGATGCTGCAATCTTAGCTGATGAGTATGTTCTTGCTCACAAACATTTTTCAGGTAACAAAATACAGAATCACGACAGTAAAAATGCACCCTTTTCCTGGAGTACAGGTGAACGGAAGGAGAGTAAAGATAATGTTTCTCAAAGAGAAAACACTAATTGTTGTGGTACACTGGGGCATGTTGCTGATTTTTTTTTTTTTAAAGACAGGGTGATGCTAATGAAAAGGATCAGTCAGTTGGTTTGGTGTCCGCTTTTGAGAGATCCCAATGGTCTATAAATTACCCTACTGTATCTGCTTTGAGGGGTAAACTAAACTGTCCAGGCCCGTCCTTTTGCGAGTCTCTGAACTTTAATTGGATTTAATATATATTTAAGTATTTTTTAATGTCAGCGTGAAAACAGCCGAAACTCAAAATATTTGAAGCTCAGAGTCCAGTATCACATAATTAAAGTGTTTCGACACTACAGTTCAATGATTTGAGTAGTGGTGTCATTCTCGTCTATAAATGATTGTGTTATACTATGATGTAGAGGAAATAAGGGTGTGTAGGCGAACTGAGAAAATAAAATTACTCATGACAATATAATTATGTTGCTTTAATTAAGGCCATTCACTAAAAGCGTAGGCCTACTAATGGGGTAGCTTAGCCACTCCTTAACCCGGGAAAGGCACCAGGACCCTTAAGAGGTATTACTGGGTGAAGGCGCCGGAATTCTTAAGAGTTAAGGCATAACAATTGCCTTTCAAAACACCCCACTGGCACTCAAAACAAAGCTGTGTGATTAAGTGAGATAATTCCCGTCCATACCTCCTATCACTGCTCCACACGCCCCCCCCCCCCCCCCTTCTCCTCAATTATCAGGTATTTTCCCTATTATTCCCCATATTTATCGAGTATTTTCGTGCGAGGACGGCTGGGAAAGAGGGGAAATGATGGGAGAGTGTATCTCCGACTCTCTGAGCCAGTCTCACACCACCCCTCAGTACCATGCAATACATGAGAGGGAGGGTGTGTCTCTCTCGCTGGTTTGGGTCAGGTTTCGACTGCGGGGCTAAATTATATTTTCACCAGCCAATTGCTGTTACCACTTGTTTTATTGCTTTTCAATGTTCATATGTTCATATTGAATGTAATAGAGGCGCATATGGATAAATAATTATGATATCTATGGATATATGACGATTATCATCAGAAATGAACCAAAATACCTTCGCCTGGCGGGACGTTTCAAATACCATAGCTTCGTGCTTTAGAGGTTTAACTTGTAGTTAGAAATTACGACCCATATCTCTCAAAATAGCTAGATTTTTGCGAGGCAAATCATGACTAATACACAAATATTATCAGAACTAGGATTGTTCTTGGGGAATTTCAACTTAAGGAGGAAGAGGATGACGAGGGATGTAATAACCAACATCTTGATATTCATTAATCTTGTTGTCAAACGTTATGACATTGTATCATGCTATCATCAGCGACCTACAAATATATAAGAATATAATTATGAAATGTATTTGTTACCGACAAAGTTTGTCATAAAAATACAAATAAATGCCAAAATTCTAACTCTTAAAAATAATACTAAAAGACTAGATACTGCGTGGTTAATCAATACATTTTATATTTACATGGGGGATTAAGCTACACTTAAGGGAAAAGCAGACGTAGAGATATTAAGTTTGGGTTGAAGCATCCTTATATGCAGTTACTCTAAAATTCGTAAGTTTTCAAAATTGGCAACTGTCAATAGTTTTAAAATAATCTTGTTAAATGCAATTTTATATACTTTATTACAGTTTCCCTAAAAACAGAATGAGGTGGGTTGCTTAGTGGCTGACCATCCTGGGAGACTGACCTAAATGCTCAGACTCGAGTTTTAAGTGAGCGAATTGTGCTATTTGTATGTAACTGATAATGGCATGATACAATGTCAAAACGTTTGACAATAAAGATAATGGATAGAAAGATGTTGATTATTACACAAAGTATGCGATGCAGTTACTATTGCAACTTGTTCTCACACTAGAAAGCCAACATATGCGTCCATATATTATCACCATGCGAGATTAACACCAGGTTTCTGGTGGCTTCACTACCGTAAGCCATCATTACCCTAATAGTGACGTCAAAATATTTGATCAAAAGTCGAAGATCTCGGCGAGCCGTTTGAGTTACTAAGTTTTACTTTAAGTTCAACGTAAGGATGTATCAACATTTTAGGCTACATGAAAATGTGTTTGGTATTGTATTGGCTTTACTAAGTAAACATGTCGCACCAAAACGCACCTCTGATAAAGCTCCTTTTTTGAGCAGGGAAATGGGTAATACTCTCAAGAGTTCTGATGCAAATTTGGTTTTGTCAGTTCCCTTGAAGGTAATGACATGAAATCTGGTAAAATATTACGAGACACAGGTGCTTGTCAATCTCTTCTGTTGACCAGTGTTCTAGGCTGTATTAATATCCTCTGCAGACACTGTAATGCTGCAGGGTTTAGTGTGTAACTAATAGTATGTCCCTTTGCGCAGAGTGAATTTAGAGTCAGATTGTGTTATTAGTCCAGTTATAGTAAGATTGGTTGAGACACCCCCGAATATCTTAGTGGCCAGATCCACCATTGTTTTAAGTGTGAGTACATGCGAAACCTCTATGTTCTTGCCACATGTATGAACAAACTGCTTTGCTTCAACCAGCTACTCACCTAATAATTACATTATTAGAAGTCTTACTCCAAGTTTTAAGGTTTTAACTCCTTGTGAAGAGACTCAAGAAATAAGAACATATCTAAAGTCTCACCATAAACTACGATTAAATACTATGTATGTGTTGAAAAGTGAAGATGTTAGCAGGGTAGAAGGCGAATGATTGCCCATCATGTTTGAAAACACTCTTAGTTTCTGTATAAATTCCAGATGGTGTATTTCGCCTAGATTACATCTCATGATGCACTGAGTCAAATAACTTTGTATAACAATATAAACTGTGAACAGTCCCTTTTGAAACTAAAGTAGCAATTCTTGTGACCCATAAGTTCCAGAATGAATTAAACAGTTTTTCCTCGGTGTAAATCTATACAGCTTAGTTTTTGTCTTCTTAGCTGGTGACCACAAATATGCATAAGAACATTATGAACAAATACACTTCCTTTTACATTAAGCAGTGTAACACCATGGTATAAGTTGCAGTTGTGTTGTCATTTTACCTTTTCAGATAGGGAAGACTAAATAGGGAAAACCCTTTTCAAGCACGGAAAATGGTAGCAGTCCGCCATAAATTAGTAAAAAACGCCTGCAACCTATCGACCACGGTCTCACCCAGAAAACACATTTGTTCAAATTATATAGTTTACAATTTATGCATTTTTGACAGCGAAGTACAAAACTTGTTTTAAATATAAACACACTTTAGAAGTAGCAACTGCTAAGGCGTAGGCCCCTAGTTAGCAAGCACACATTAATTGCGAAATGTGTATTCAACGCAATAATATCGTTCGATTATTGAAGACACATATTCAAATTAAATATTTTACATAAGTATTTGATTTGTGTTATAACAGTAAATAGCTGGCACGTCTGTTATTTAGAATATAATTAAAGAAGACTGTATCATAAACATAGTTTTGTTATAATATTTGTTAAATATATGTTCACAATAATTGTGAAACTAAATGATTTAATACATCATACATTGAGTCTCATACCTTTGTTTCCTGATATACAGCCTCAGTATTCAAGAGCTACATATACCAGGTACCGTTCCACTCTTCAGCCTAATCACGGGTGGGTCTTCTCTATTTAGCAAATATAAAACCTGATGGCAAGACATTTACGCGTTCAACCTGTGGTCAGCCATTTACAGCTGCTGATAGTATTGAGCCCTTCAGTTTCTGCACTCATTATCAGCTGAGGACAACTCTGTAAACTGAACTCACTTGTAAGGCATTTAGATAAAAATGATCCTCAAACTCCTCTGAAATTCCCCTGCCATACCTTTCTTGTTCTCTCCACAGGAAAACTCTTACACACTGTCTTGTATTTGACTTGACTTGATTGCTAGTCAGTCTGGCAGCACCCCCACCGGTGGGCCACTTATTGCATAATAGTCTACTAGCCATTCCTATATGTCCTATAGTGAACCTAGAAATGTTGAGTACTGTAATAGTACTGTACAGTCTAGTTCAGTCAGTGACAGGAGAAGGTTGTGTTAATCTGAGCTCCTGACCGGACCACTTACCAGTGACCTTTAGTGACCATTACACCTACCTGTGTTTGGGGGCAGTGCACTCGTGTTATATAAAAGTGTTATAGCTCAGTTTTTAGCTGTTAGTTTACTTGTTTTTGTTTTTCTGTACTTAGTTTCTTGCTCCTCGCTAAGCTTATTGGGATCATGGCAGGTATGGAGTGCGAGTCTCTAACTGATCTGCATCATCTTATTCTCCAGGTAAGAGAGGAGATGGTTGTGGTGAAGGAAGAGGTCTTGGCTCTAAGGGAGGTTAATGTTAAAATTCAGAGGGAAGTGGATTTGATTAAAGACGAAAATCTAGCTTTCAAGCTTAGCCAAGAGGAAATAAAGTCAAGTAAGGGGAAAAGGGAGGAAGTTGATGAAAAATTGTATTCATGGCAGGTTGTTAAAAATACGGGTGGGAAAGTCACACTCAAGAAGCAGGATAGTAGAATAGGTATGAGTGTGACAAATACATTCTCTCCTTTGCGAGACGAATGTGAGGGAAAAGATAGTCAGGATAAGGGAGGGATAACCGAAGTGCCTGCCGCCGAATCAGCTCCAACCTCTGACGCTGTGCTACCTACCACCACCACTACAGTACCCCCACCACCACCACCACCAAGGGAGCTTCTGCCACCACCAGGGGTTCTCCAACTGCAGCTGCTGGATCCTCCCGAGGGAAAGGTAAGTCTGTGTCCCGAGAAGGTAAGTCTGTGTCGATTGTGGGCGACTCCATGGTAAGACATTTAGATAGGGCTACCCGCACTAAACTTAG
>JBAKBP010036381.1:0-18468 GCA_037953745.1 Lithodes maja
GGTGTGAGAGGTACTGCCGTGTGACGACCAGTAGGCCTTTTGCATCATTTCCATGTTCTTATGTTTTCAAGTAAGGCACAATTGCTTAATGTAATGACTATCTTAGTATGGAAACCAATTAGATTAGCTTATGTGAACCCCTTGAGAAGCATGGTGTGTTTTAACAGTTTATTTTGGCTATCTTTAGATAATTCTATATAGCTTAGGAAGATATATGGGAGTTGAAAGGGTAAAGACTGGCCCAATCAACCCTCTGACTTCCATATGCCCTTCCTAATCTGAATAAAATAGTATAATAATAACCAGGAAACAGAAAAGAAATACTTGTTGTCTCTTGTAAGGGTTAATTATGTCTTTAATCCATTCGAAGGTATACCCTGTTCCAAATTAGTAGCCCAGAAATCGTGAACCCAAACCTCTGTAAGTCAAAAAGGGCTTGAGCAAATGGGCTGTTTGTTTCTACACCTATGACCTGGCCAACCCTTCACAAATGGTAAAAATATTAGCTCGATTACTCTAGTCGTTTGTAAGTTATAAAGGTTAATGTTCAAGAGCTTTGGGCTACTTACTTGGAATAAGGTATGGGTATTTTTTTCTTTACTAACCTGTTTTAATACTTCTGACATTGCCGACAAAGTTACTCAACCGCCGACTGATCCCATCCGACCAACCCGTAGTAAGGTTAGCGATCCACTCCGGCCCCTCTGTCTCGTAGATGCCGTCATAGCCGATACAACGACCGGCCGGCAGGAGCTTGTAGAAGGTGGGCCGGGACACCACCGAGAGGACCGGCTGGAAACCAAACGCCGCAAACTGCTCCGCTCCCTTCACATCACTTACTACAAAAAGAAAATGCAAATAAAAACAAATAATACTTCATGATGTCCTGAGGTAACCTGACCTGAAGAGCCTTGTGAGGCCTTGAAGATAGCCGGTAGTGACGGCCTTCTATCCTTATATTAGATGAGTTTATTACTACCAACTTGCCTTTATAAGAGTACAATAAAATGGACCCTTTAATAATTCCATTCATACTTTCTTTAAACTCATAATTTTTGACAGTGTATAGCTGACGGGCTCCATCATTCAGAAGAAGTAATAGAACATTCACTTAGGAATACGTCATGATTTTCTGAAGTAGTTTCTTAAGCCTCGTTCACACACAAGACTATGTCAACACGTCCTTGGGCGACTTTACGAATTTTTGAGTGATGACCAAGCTTAGGTGAGTTGGTTACATTGTAAATAGTCATGTAAAGTAATTGTAAAGTAGGTAAAAATAGTATGGTGCCAATTTGAGGTTTCACACTTGCAGGACTTTGCACCAGACTTTGGGAACACACGATCATTTTAAAGTTTGGAAGGGTCAGGACGCCAGAGTGGCAGGCCCCTTAATACCACATTAATACTAGCTAACAACTGACCTGAAGATAGCCCCATGATGGCTCCCCCCGGTCTGATAAAGTCCAGGTTGGTACCGAGGCCCTGAACGCACCCGGTACTCGCGGCCACGTGCCGAGTGAGGGGCCGAGATCTGTATGAAAGGATTTAGAAAAATATATCTCTTGGCTTAGGGATGTAGTGACCCCATCACCCGTCACTTGTGTGGCACAGATAGCCCCTGGAGGTTGGGACTGGGAATCCCACCTCCAGAATTTTCTCCCACAAAGGGATCAGCAAGTTGTTTCTTGCTGATCCTCCCTACCCCTTTAAGGGAGTGCGGTTTTGGCTACTGACTGACTATTATACGTTGGGGTCACATATTCCTTTGTCCCCCCTTGTTTCCATTTGTATTTAGAACCCTTTATATAGTTTTTTCATGACCATTAACTGGGCGATCAGTGAAGGGGTAATAATTATGACTATCTTTTAGTCAAGTGAATCCGTTTGTAAGCTGGATGGTCAGTATTAAGTGTTTTTCTTCTTCTTTTTTAACACGTCAGAGATTGAGACACAAGTAAACAAAACAATATAGGCTTACATAAAACCTTGACTGCCTTACTTTCCAGCCAATCAAGTAAGGATAATACAACTTTGCTCCTTTCGTAATTTAGCCCATTATGTACTGGTGCCATTCTATTAATTTTATTCTGGCTACCATTAGATGATTTTATTCAGTTTATTTACTCATATGGAAAATGTCGAGTTGAATTAGAATATTTACTTATAAGGTTCGGTGGCCTTAACCTAACAAGTGCGCATGGGGGTAATTGAAAACGTCCCCCTGTGCTGACGTATTTGAGGTGTTTCCGTCACTAAAATATTCATTGTACCATTAATAGCATTAATAATTATCCATATGCGCCTATTATGGGTTGATTATAAAGGTATTAACCTGAAACAACAATAAAACGAGTGAAAACAGCGTTTGGATGGTCAAAATCGGAGATATAGCCCGCGAGTTGTATAATGTATGGGTGAGGCAAACTGCTTTCCCGCCAATTTCCCCCAAGGCCACTGAGACACAGTCGATCGATACTCTCTCTCTCTCTCTTGCACTCGCTTGCCATCAGTGATGACAACACCCTGCTTGCAACTCGCTAATGTTAGCACGAAAATATACCTCAGAATAAGGGAATAATAGGGAAAATAGGTGATAACTGAAGGAGAGGAGGAAAGTGGGGAAGGAGGGGAGGTAGAGGACTGAGATTTTGCATGGCCCAGGGGCCAAAAAAAAAAAAATAAATAAAAAAAAAATAAAACAAAAATAAAAATTTGATGTCAAAAGTTGATTTTTTATTTTACTTACTCTCAAGAGTCTTCCCGCAGTCCGCCGGGGGAACTCTTAAGAGTCTCCCCGCAGCTCCCGGGTTAAGGAAGATATCGAGCTGGTTCTTCTCCCGCTCCGTGATGGCAGACTGGAAGTGTGTGTAGAGGGAAGCGATGCCCATCTCCAGCCGGTCCAAGGTCTCGATCAGTTCCGGCAGGTCCTGGGGCTGGACACCATACCGGGACATGCCGGTGTCGATGTTGATGGCCACTTCCAGCCGCGACCCATCCTGTTTATGGTGATCACGTTAAAACCAGATGTCATGAATACTATTCCCTGTTCCAAGTAAGTAGGCCAAAACTCTTAAACATTAACCCATTGGCTGCGGAAGATGTTCTGGAACGTCCTGGCAATATAAGACAATTTACAGGCTCTTAAAGCCTCTTAAAGCCTGTGGGGACGAGTGTAAGAGAGCGGGAGGGTCCCCTCCGCTCTCCAGCATGGCTGTTGGGGCACTGAGACTCGGGCCTCATATCTCGTGAGACAATGCAGAGCTGCCAAAGGCAAATGTAGTGCGACATTGCTCATAATTAGCGAATATTTGACAATGTCTATGGTAGTGCTGCGGTTGAATCCCGCTCGCTACGAAGCTCGTTTTGCCGTCAATTTGAAGCGATTTTCGTCTAGTTTTTGGCTAAATACATTTCATTTTATTCAGAGATTTGTTTAATCATTCAGGAGTTCTAATACTGAAAGGGCTCGAAGCTGAATGACTACTCACTGGGTAAACTAACGAAGCCTTGTCCTGGGCAGTGAGCGGTGTGGTCCAACTCAGTGAAGTGAAGGAATAAGGTTGTGCTGCTTCACCTCCTCCAACTCACACTCCAACATATTGCCTGCGGTGCCAAAGGTAAGTATTAAAGGTAAGTATTTATTTTTCTTAAGCGGGGATGGTTGTTTTTTTTTCTGAACACCCTTCTCCCTCATGCTTAGTCCCATAAGTTTTCAGATTGTCAAACGTTCGGCCCTTTAGTTTGGCAATTTTAAGACCTTTCACCCCATTTCTGTGTCAATATTAAGAGCTTCCGTGCCATTTAGGTGTCGATGTTTTCCTGGCGAGCGATAGCAAGACTGTAATTTAGGAGGAACTGGCCTCCAGCCGAGACATTATTCTATCGAAAAATGTACACATTTATCTAGAAGGGGGATCTTGGTGATGTGTTTTTATGTTTGATGGGGGTCTTCAGCATAGCATTCTAGTATTTACCAATAATCATATATATGTTTCAATACTGTATATAACTTAATTTGATGTAAATTATGTATGCATTATGATGTCATACGACTGCTATTATCTCGTGAACTAACTTCAACTGAGTCTATAATTGTGGCAATGTGTGTGTACTTATCAAATATCACATTCGTAAAAGACAATAATCACTTGACTATAATGTGCAAGTTAGTTCTACAATGCCGTTTTATTTCGTCATTAATAAAAAAGAACAAATTCTGCAACGAGATACACAATTATCAAGCATTTTGTTCCATTTAAATAGTTTAATTGGAATGCATAATAGCAGAGTGGCAGCTCTGATTAAATTATTGACTTGTATCACTAGTACTGTAGATAAAGTAAATGGGGAACATGGGGTTAACACTGACCCTGAAGCCAAAAATAATGTGGTCATTTTATAAGTGTTCCCATATCTGAAACAATATTATACAGTATATAAATGTGCTTCATGTATCTAGTAATATAAGTAAGATAGTGTTGGTCATGGTGATCATAATGGTGGGTTTTGATGACGGTTGACGAAATTGATGTGTGTTGATTCTAGATGTCTATATTAGTAACCTTAAGCCGGTATCACACGAGAGCTTTTTTAGTCAATATTCGATAATCAACATTATTATGGCAACATTTCTGGAGTATTTTGCACTGGTATTGGAAAGTAAACTGATGGTAGCTGAATTAAGGTAACCGAAATATTTCAAATGTTGACCTCATAAGCTGCCAGACCAGTGTTGAGCATAAATGTTGAAGAAAAAGCTTGAGTGATATCGGCTTTTATAGTATTATAATAGAGAATCTCTAGTCTACATTATACACTCTCCAACAGAACACCCACCAAAACCGATGCTGAGGTGTACCCAGGGGCGTAACTCCCGGGGGGGACAGGGGGGACATGTCCCCCCCAAAGTTTGAGTCAGCGGGGACACAGTATACTTTGTCCCCCCCCCAATAAAATACAAATATTATGATTAAATATCACGCTTCTACAAAGACTGTTAGAGCAAGGAAAATAGAGTTGTTACACCTTTGAAACTGACAAACTGTGTCCCCCAATAGATAATAAATATTATGATAAAATATTAATTATATCACCGTTATCACGCTTCTAAGTTCTAAAATATCAGAGCACGGAAAATAGAGTTGTTACCCATTAAAAGTTAAAACTGTTCGGAAGTTTTCTTTTAACCTCTGAACAAAATGTATGTAGAGTTTGTAGGAACATAGTTAATCATTAATTATATTATAAAGTATCGTGAATATTTATTCATTATATATTTAATTACTATAATTATCTATGAAAATGAAAGATTAATTTATTTCTGCAATTTTTTTCGTTCTTGAATGCGGCATGCCAAACGTTTCATTGTTTACATAATACAAATGAGCAGTCTCCTCAGCAAAAGACAGAAGGGTGTGAATAGGCCTAGTTATTTTTATTATTACTATTTTAGGGTTTTGTGTGCAATGTACTCTGGATGTGGCTCCTCTGATTACTGCACAGGCATTATATAAGCAGGAATGTGGCATTTTGTAGTAGTTTGATGCATTGTAAGGAAGTTAGGGGACTGAAAATTTACCTCAAAACTACAGTTGGGCAAAGTTAAAGAAGTGAAGATTTTAAAGTAAACGAATACATACTGGTAGCCTATGATCGGTATCAATTTAATGGAATGGACCTACATCAAACTATGGACAATGTTAGCCAACCGCTCGCATGGATATCATGCGTTTTTCTTACATTAACCAATGACCACCTAACTTAACCTAACTTCCAGATTTCCCTATTTGATTTATTTTTCAAAAATTACCGGCAGCAAAATTACTGTTAAAAACTAAATAAAAACACACTCCAAATAGCCCTCACAATGCTCCTAAAATGAGCTCAAATTTCAAAAAAATTCGGGGGGGGCTCACAGCGCCCCCCCAGACCCCCCAGCTAAACAGCTCGCTTCGCTCGCCTGCCACTACATTATCCCCCCCAACTTTTGGGAGCCAGTTACGCCCCTGGGTGTACCCGAGATATTAACTTCAATCTGCCTGAAGGTGGAGGTGGTTGCTTTTTCTGGACTCCTAATCCTTCTCCCACATGTTCAGCCCATTAGTTTTGATATTTTGAGACATTCGGCCCATTAGCTTGGCAATTTTAAGACTTTTTCCCCATTTCTTTGTCGCTGGTGTAGTGACTAGCGTCTTTGACTTCCACCCAGAAGGTCCCAGGATCGCGCCCACGCTCGGCGCATTAAAGATTTTTCACAAGCACTGAGTCGTCACCGTCCCTCATGAGCAAAGGGATGGGGTAGTAGTACAGGACCCCAATGGAAATACACCAAATCGGACTTATTGGGCTATCCTTATCTGGCTTAGCATGCGCTAGCTTTAAGAACTATTATTAGGGGTTCGACCCCTACGGGGAACCCCAATTGTAATCATTAAACCCGGTTATTCATCCAAATTATTCTTACACGTCGGTTTTGACGCAATAACTCCAGAACCGCATTTTGGATCGGGATCAAACTTTCACAAGAGGTGTGTTTTTGTATTGGGCAACTTTTGATATGCTAAACATCCAGCATGGCGGCCAAACAGGTCTGTGGCAGCCGATTTCCCTAAAAATTTGACGCCTAAATACCGTTTCTCCCACTCATAGGAAACGATTGGGTTTTGGCATATGGACTCCACTACTTATGCTCCGCAGATGTTATAGAGAAGGTTTTGCTTTTGCACGTGGGTTTTTTTCCGGCAATCTTGAAAAAAAATCGAATTCCACTTAAAATTCCACATCTTGAAAACTACGACGATGATCAAAGCCATGTTTGCGTAGTTGGGTGAGGTTCGCGATTCCGAACGTTTTGATTCCAAAAGAATATAAATGGGTGGAATAGTTTGGCCACAGCATTGAAAACTGTCTATTATTAAATGACTTTAAAACCGCATTCGCTACCCACACAAAGTTTACCGTCTACAGTCTATAGGCTTCCATGCATCCCCAAGTTTTGCTTAAAAACATAGTCGATTTATTATTCAGATCTATTATTTTTTTTGTATTTAACTCTTTCAAAACAGTTCAAGTCCCTACGAATTCCACCAATTATTTAGCCAACCTACCTATACATACCTACCCTAACATATAATAATGATAAATAAAATTTATTTTTGGTGAATAACAGAGTATTGGCTAAGGTTTTTAACAGTTCCTCCCTTTGCCAAATGCTTAGTTTAATAACAATGATATGGGCCTTTAAAGTATTGGCAATTGCCTATGTGACTCGTAATTTAACCCTCCTCCTTCAATCCTAAGTGTTACCACAAAATACCTCTAGACCCTTTCTCAAAAGTCGCTAGCATGTTGCTACATAGTCAAACAATGATAGAATAATGCTGCAATTTCGAAAGAGTTTTGGTTCGTTTGTTTTGCAAATTTTACAATATAATATGACTAGAATGTCTGAAATGTTCAAATTATCCCTAGTAAATGTCTCTAGATATAAAAGAAATGGATGCTAGATTGAAGTAAATAGCTCTACATTTAGCGGTAATATGTAGCGTTACAACTGGCAACACTGCAACCACCACCTCCCTCCCACCCTCCCCAGCATGTCTCCACAAAATACCGCTAGATACTTCCTCAAAAGTCGCTAGCATGTTGCTACATAGTCAAACAATGTTAGAATAATGCTGCAATTTCCAAAGAGTTTTGGTTTGATTGTTTTGCAAATTTTACAATGTAATATAACTAGAATGTCTGAAATTTTCAAATTATCCCTAGTAAATGTCTCTAGATATGAAAAAATGGCTGCTAGATTGAAGTCAATACCTCCACATCTAGTGATAATGTAGCGATGTTAAAACTGGCAGCACTGTAAAGCCTCCCACTTCCCACTTCCCTCCCTCTCATCGCCCAATAATTATGGTCTGAAGTTTGTATTTCCTTATCTTATCCTGTGTATAATTGTAAGCCTTCCACGTGTCTCTATTAAGTAATGACATTTAACAGGATTCATTATTTAAATACAAGGCTGAATATTTATCGGAAGTAGTTATTTGCCTTCGGAAAGCTGAAATATAATGTTTGCACAAATGGTAGGTATAACTATTTGCTCTGTGCTAAAGAAAGAGAGGGAAAGAGAGAATTCCTTTTCGTTGCCTACTATATCCTTCCCTCCTCTCTCTCTCCATTCCCTCCCCTCCCCTCTCTATCTCCATGCTCTCGCTCTCTCTCTCTGGGCCTAATGTAAATATTTGCGCTATTTATAACTCGCCCTAACGGGCAAAATATTGAGTGGAGGGAACTAAAATTGGTGTGTAATAAGAAGAGATGCCTGATTTCTCCCCATAGACGTCAAACTTAGATAGTGACGGAAGTGGAGGTGTTTGTGTGTCAGATGGGATCGCCATCTCTCTCTCTCTCTCTCTCTTGTCCAGTATTGTATGACACCGTATTTCACTTTCGCCATTTTAGTTGCAGCAACAATATCCAATGGTATGTTGGAGCTTGTATTATAATCAAGTAAACAATTATAGTTACAGCAACAACATATATGCTGTACTAGAGTGGTTAGACGTCAAACTTAGATAGTGACGGGAGTGGAGGGTGTGTTTGTGTGTCAGATGGGATCGCCATCTCTCTCTCTCTCTCTCTTGTCCAGTATTGTATGACACCGTATTTCACTTTCGCCATTTTACTTGCAGCAACAACATCCAATGGTATGTTGGGGCTTGTATTATAATCAAGTAAACAATTATAGTTACAGCAACAACGTACATATACAGTGTATACTGTACTAGAGTGGTGGGAGATGTACACATAGGCAATTATACCTTCAAAAACAACATTCCAAGTAGTGTTGGGGCTTGTAGTACAAGGTTGAAATACAAAGGAACACTTTCATGACGGCCACAACAAAAATAGCCAAACTCATAAACGGCCACTACCAAAAACACCACTCTCCTTAAGGCCAGTCCAAATCAACAACTCTACCCAAATCAACCAATCAACCCAAATCAACAACTCATCCCAAATTAACCAATCAACAAAAATCAACCTTGCAACCTAATTCAACAACAAATTAACTTAAATCAACCAATCAACCTCTCAGCCAAAATCAACCACACAACCCAAATTAACCAATCAACCCAAATCAAATTATCAACACAAATCTACCACTCAACCCAAATCAACAGATTAACCACTCAACCCAAATCAACCACTCATCCCAAATAAACCAATCAACCCAAGTAAAATCAACCATTCAATCAAAATCAACCACTTAGTCAAAATCAACCACTCAACCCAAATCAAACACTCAACCCATATCAACCACCCAACTCAATCAACCACCTAACCCTAATCAACCACTTCATTGGTATTGATTCCACTCGGTAGCCTATTCCACATATCTACAACTCTGTTACCAAACAAATAGAGGCAAACCCCTTACACAGCCAACCTCTCTCTCGCTCATGTTTGTTTGCACACTGGTACAAATGAGGAAGATCCCATACACATGCAACCAAGATGAAAATGGGAGCCTGCAGAGAGACCCTTTCACACCCAACCCATCTCGTCCTATAAAATGTTATGTTGAAGCTCTATTGTTATTGATCCCACTATAGCACTCGGTAGCCTATTCCACATATCTACAACTCTTTTATCAAGCTAATAGAGGCAGATCCCTTACACAGCCAATCTCTTTCTCTCTCGCTCTTGTTTGTTTGCACACACCGGTACAAATGAGACAGATCCCTTACACATGCAACCAAGATGAAAATGGGAGTCTGCAGAGAGCCAAGTGGCCCACATAAGGCAGATCCCTTTCACACTCAACCCATCTCAAACGTTACCTGTTATTTACACTACTTACTATACACCCCTATTATCATATACCTGCAACCAAAACACATTTGTAAAAAATAGGAACATAAGAAAATGGGAGTCTGTAGAGGGCCAATTGGGCCACACAAGACAGATCTTTTTCACACCAAACCCATCTCATAAAAACTCTCCAATTTATCTGTCTCCCTTACATTTATGACATCCTAGTCTCTCTCTCTCTCTCACAAATGAGAACATAAGAAAACCGGAGTCTGCAGAGAGCCGATTGGCCCACACATGTCAGATCCCTTTCACACCCAACCCATCCCACGCTCTCTCTCTCTCTCTCATATTTATCGCTATCTTCCTTACGTTTACGACATCCTATTCTCTCTTGCCATACTCTCTCTCTCCCTCACAAATGAGAACATCAATAAAATAAGGAAACGAGAGTCTCCAGAGCCGATTGTCCTACACATGGCAGATCCCTTTCACACCCAACCCATCTTGTTCTATCTAATTTCAAGTTGAAGCTCTATTGTTCTTGATCCCATTATAGCACTTGGTAGCCTATTCCACATATCTACAACTCTGTTACTAAATGGATAGAGGCAGATCCCTTATACTCCAATCTCTCCCTCTCTCGCTCTTGTTTGTTTGCACAATCTGCTCCTTCTGTAGTTTCTCGATGCCCGATAAGTTAAATGATCTTTTGATATCTGTGACACAGCATTTGTATCCAACACATTACCCTGCTTGCAAAACCGCTCGAACCCCGGACAACATTGCTTGCAACTTTAATTATTATTATTATTATTATTATTAATATGAAGACCTTTCGTGCCATTTAGGTGTCTATTATTTCCTGGCGAGCGAAAGCGAGCTTGTAATTCTAGGAGGAATCGGCATTTTTCTACCGAAAAATGTACAGATTTATCTCAAAGGGAAGTCTTCTTGGGGACTTTTTTTTTTCTGTTTTTTTTTTGTTAAGCTTGATTGAGGTCTAGGGAGGAAACTAACTACAAAAATAGTATATACATGACAAAAAATCGACCAGTAAATAAACCCTACTCCATTAAAAACAGATGAAGTAGGCTGGACATGGTAGCATTACCAACGACAGTGATGGGGACCTTGATGTTGTGTTGCCTGAGGTAGACGCCCTCGGCTAAGGTGGCTACACTTAACTCCTTCACCCCCTCCTCCAGTAGCACCTCCACCACCGGTAGCAGTCCGGACCCGTAGGCGCTCCCCTTCACCACGCCAATGATCTCTGCGGAAGGAATACAATATTATAGAGTAGATTATGCAGCAAGACCATATCACGCCGTTGATCTCTGCGGAAGGAATACAATATTATAGAGTAGATTATGCAGCCAGACCATATCACGCTCTTGATCTCTGCGGAAGGAATACAAAATGATAGAGTAGATTATGCAGCTAGACCATATCACGCTCTTGATCTCTGCGGAAGGAATACAATATTATAGAGTAGATTATGCAGCTAGACCATATCACGTCGTTGATCTCTGCGGAAGGAATACAAAATGATAGAGTAGATTATGCAGCTAGACCATATCACGCTCTTGATCTCTGCGGAAGGAATGCAAAATGATAGAGTAGATTATGCAGCCAGACCATATCACGCCGTTGATATCTGCGGAAGGAATGCAAAATGATAGAGTAGATTATGCAGCTAGACCATATCACGCTCTTGATCTCTGCGGAAGGAATGCAAAATGATAGAGTAGATTATGCAGCCAGACCATATCACGTCGTTGATCTCTGCGGAAGGAATACAAAATGATAGAGTAGATTATGCAGCTAGACCATATCACGCTCTTGATCTCTGCGGGAAGGAATGCAAAATGATAGAGTAGATTATGCAGCCAGACCATATCACGCCGTTGATATCTGCGGAAGGAATACAGAATAATAGACTAGAGTACACAATCAGACCTTACCCCGCCCATCACTACGCCCATGATCTCTGAAGGAGGAATACAGAATTGTATACTAGAGTGAGCATTCCCTACCCCACCCTCATCTCTGGGGGAGGAATGGCCAGTACATCTGCCAAAATACGTGATGTCACAAAGTAAAGTGTCATGTGAAATGAAAAAGGTATCTAGTCAATGCCAGACTCATGTGAGGGGAACAGCTGGTGTCGCAGATATTGCCTCGGTTAAGAGAGAGTTACAATGAATTATTTGTGCCTAACAACCTTTGCGGTCCATTCTAGGAAGATACTCTAGAAATTAGACAGTGCATCACATTGCATTGTGCGATAAATACCAATTTATTACAAAATATCTTGATATAATTCACGTTTAACATAACTATGTGTATCTATCCATCTACATATACATACATTATATGCCATTGTAATATTCTAAATACATAAATTAGGTAGTCTCGCAGTCTATGGAAATCAGTTAAAAGCTATAAGTCTCAACCGGTTTTTGTATTCAGCCTGTTATTCAATTGAATAAGTTCCATAGGCTTACCTTCGATAATATATAATCCCTCTGTATCTTTCTTTAGTGCTGGAAAACAGAGTTCCTCAACATATTCCAAAATTGACCGCATTATACCATTATAACATTAGTCCCATACAGTAATTGAAATGCATGTGAACAATTCTAAAGGGATTGAAAAATCAGCATGGCTTCATTAGTGTAAACAATTTTGGATGTGACTGACTTGGAAAGGATATAGGTGTTTTGATAAGCAGTGACCTAAAATTATCCAACCAGTGCATTGAAGTAGAAATGAAAGCCCACAAACTAGAGACTATTCAGTTTTAAAACAGAGACCTTTTATATGATCATTATTAAATGATGTATGTAAATTAAAAGTGTTGTTGTTTAATTCGTATCATGTTGTTGGAACCGCACAAAATGGCCAAATCAGCCTCATTGTAATTGTCCTGTATTTCTTTTCACAATCATTCCAGCCTAAAAACTAATAAACTGTCTTGGTTTGACTGCCTGCTAAATAGATCTTCTTGAACATGTTATATATCACATATAGAAGTACTAATTTACTAAAAACCTATTTGTGATGCACCACTAGCTCGTGCAAATCACTTATTGTACAAGTACTTACCTCTCTCTCTCTCTCTCTCTCTCTCTCTCTCTCTCTCTCTCTCTCTCTCTCTCTCTCTCTCTCTCTCTCTCCCCTCCTTGTACGTGACTATGGGGTAGTGCCAGCCGCCGCTCGACCCTGAAAACTTGACAGCTGTATGGAGAATAATGTAATACCCACATGACACAACATATTTACTGTCGCAAAGACTACTCAAGCTACGACTCTCTCTCTCTCTCTCTCTCTCTCTCTCTCTCTCTCTCTCTCTCTCTCTCTCTCTCTCTCTCTCTCTCTCTCTCTTGTGTCCTGTTCATGTGTGAGGGGTCAAAGACCAGAGTGTGGCTTATATACCGGCATACCACATAATATATTAACCCGAGGAATGTAGTCCCTATAAGTTGTGCTAATGTGTTTATTTTTTTAAGAAAATACCTTATTATCAAATAACTCACTGTCAAGGCACTCACTGAGTTCATCCAATCTTTAAAAATGTGCGTGTTAAGTCAGTAACAAACCAGGAATTAGTTTCTCAGATATCATGAATATCAAACCAATTTTACTCATGATAATATTGAGTGATTATCATGAACGGGAAAGTGAGGCTGCAGGAGCGTTGCCCTATACTTACAAATGATAATTGGATCTATTTGGATACCAAATGAAGATGCTGAGACATTCCCATGCAAATCAAGTCACTTGCTTGCGAGACACGAACACAGACAGTATACAGAAACATACATGGAAACACAGACAGGAGTGGAACAATAGATTGCACTCCACAGTTACATTAGTGCATGGGGTAATAATACAAATAAATTACCACTTACATTCGTGCAATCATTAGGCTATCATAGTGCAGTTGGGTAAAAAGTACATGCTTAGATAAATATCCAGTATTCGAGAATGGATAATATGTTGTGAGCTTGTGAATAAACCTTTAACTGTCTTCATAGCGTAATGGTTAGTGCGCTGAATTTCGGTGTGAGTATCTTAGGTTCGAATCCTTGGAGTACCATATGTATTCATTAATTTCATTGATTTCATTAATTAGGTTTATTTGTAAGTTAATTGGTGGGTTGGTGATAATATGAAAGTGTATTCAAGGTAACCTGGCAGAAATTGGTAACGCTGACTTTCCATACTTCCTATACTGCCTTTCCAAACTGTTCTTGTGATGCCGCCTTTACACTATGGAAAGGCAGAGTTACCAATTTCTGCCAGGTTAGCTTGAATATATTTTACCTGTGCACTAATGACAAAACCAAATTCTGCCACTGCCAGGTTAGCTTGAATAAATTTTACCTGTGCGTTAATCGCGTTAGCTTAAGGGGGGAAGGGTTTATTTATTGGACGGTTACTAATTTGATATTTTTTTAGTTTCCTCCCTAGACCTCCATCAAGGTTAAAAAAAACATCCCCAAGATCCCCCTTCTATATAAATGTGTACACTTTTTCGGTAGAAAAATGTACCGGCCAAAGGCCGGTTTCCCCTAAATAACAAGCTCGCCATCTAAATTGTACGAAAGGTCTAAATATTGACAAAGAAAAGGGGTGAGAGGTCTTAAAATCGCGAAACTCATAAGAACATAGTTTGGCGATTTTAAGACCTTTCGCCCCCATTCCTTTGTCAATATTAAGACCTTTCGTGCATTTTAGGTATTGATTTTCTTCCTGGTGAGCGAGCCCGTAACATGGAAGAAACCGGCATCCGGGCCAGACGTTTTGTACATATTTATCTTGAAGGGGGTATTGTGGGTGTGTGTTTTTTTTTTAAACAGACATTCTCTCTCTCTCTCTCTCTCTCTCTCTCTCTCTCTCTCTCTCTCTCTCTCTCTCTCAAGAGCTTGATGGAGGTCTAAGGAGGAAACCAAAACAATAGTAATGAAATGATAACTAAATACGCAAATAAATTGACCGATCTTAAGTTGAATACATGTTACCTGTGTTGGGTCCGGCGAGGCTCTTGAGGACCTTGACGTTATGGGCCACAGCGTCCAGGTTAACGTGGATGAAGGAGGGTGCCTTCAGCCTAGTAAAGACCTCTGTGACCAGGTCCAGGGTAGAGGCTGAGTTGCATACCCGTCCTCCTCTGTCCGCCACGCCATTATTCAATCCATCCTCCATATTATTCCTGCAGGTAAAAAACATATATAATACAGACTTAACACACATAACAAAGCCACTCCAACAGCTTCCTCTCTCTCCAACACCCCTTCTTCCCTCTCTACACTCTTCAGAAAAATAGGAAAAGTAGAATGTAGATACGTGGTGCCGTTGTAAAGGCTTATCCCTCAATACCTTCACCATTCTGATCTGAGTAAAGTTTTTTTCTGCACCTCGTTTTTACACCAAAACTGCACTAAACCAGATACAGGGTGGTCCAGAAATAACTGACGCTTTTTAGGGAGGATGGGCCGGTTTTCTGGACCACTTTCCCCCTCATGTTTAGCCCCATTAGTTTTCAGATGTTAAGATGTTTGCCCCATTAGTTAGTCGATTTTAAGACCTTTCTCCCCATTTCTACGTCAATATTTAGACCTTTTGTGCTATTTAGGTGTCGATTTTTTCCCTGGCGAACGATAGTGAGCATATAATGTTGGAAAAACCGGCCTTTGGCCGGGACATTTTTCTACCGAAAAATTTACACATTAATCTAGAAGGGGGATCTAATAGATGTTTTTTTTTTTTAATTTGATGGAGGTCTAGGGAGGAAACTAGAAAAATAATGAAATACATACAAAAATCGCCCAAAAAGTGAAGTCATATATTTACCAGGGAAATTAACATTTTTTTGTGTATTTTCCGGTGGATGTTGTATGTTTAATTTGACAGCAAAATGGATGCCCAGGACCATTTTTTTTTTTTTTATGTACAGTGTCCCAACAAACTAATCAAAATATATCCTGATCATTCATAAACATCTGGAATCCCAACACTGAAAACACAACATGGATATGAAAAGGATAACTAGTGTCCGTGATAATATACCCATATTAAAGGGAAACTGACCGTTTGTTTGGTCTATTAATTAATTTATTCATATATTCTTTTAGTTTCCTCCCTAGACCTCCATCAAGTTTAGAAGAACACCCCCTAGACCCCCCTTTAAGATAAATTTGTACATTTTTCGGTGGAAAAATGTCCCGGCCGAAGACCGTTTCCTCTTAAAATTGCAGGCTCGCTATCGCTCGCCAAGAAATAATCGACACCTAAATGGCACGAAAGGTCTTAAAATTGACAACGAAATGAGGCGAAAGGTGTTAAAATCGCCAAACTAATGGGCCGAACGTCATATAATCTCAAAACTAGTGGGGCTAAACATTAGGAAGAAGGGGGTCCAGAAAAACGTCTGCCTCCCCTTAAGGTATTTTGGTAGTAATAAACCCAGCTAATATGAGGAGAGACAGGTAAGTCACTATCAATATGTATGTATATACTCAGGCACGTACCCCATAGCTGGGGGTGGCCGACTCGAGACAGAGACTGAACAGAAACAACATTTTAAGTTCCAATTCTTAGTGTCCGGGACCAATTTTGCATTCCCTCGCCCTTTCTGTCTCGTCTAGTAGGTGAATTTTACAAAGGGAGGAGGATTCCTAGCTCCAGCTCCCAGAAGGAAAAGTAGGACAGTAAAAGAGACAGACAGAAACAGCTAAGGTTGGGTAGAGGATGTCAAACCTCACTCTGGATAGGACCAATTAATATATATACCCATTTTAAACCCTAGATAATTTTACAGTGGACCAATTGTGTATTGGGTGTTCAGAGGAGTGAGAGAGAGAGAGGGGGGGGGGGGGGTGACGGAGGTGTTTACTGCGTGCGAGAAACCCATTACTATAATGACAGGGACCAGCCAACCTCCGCCATATTGGTTCCACTGGGGTCATTAACCTCTCTTTACACTCATATAATTATACAGTACATCCATACCCATAATGAACACTCCGGTATACTGGTTCAGAAGATATATAGTTTGGTGTTTATATGTCTCCATACCCATAATAAACACTCCGGTATACTGGTTCAGGAGATATATAGTTTGGTGTTTATATATCTCCATACCCATAATGAACACTCCGGTATACTGGTTCAGGAGATATATAGTTTGGTGTTTATATATCTCCATACCCATAATGAACACTCCGGTATACTGGTTCAGGAGATATATAGTTTGGTGTTTATATATCTCCCTACCCATAATGAACACTCCGGTATACTGGTTCAGGAGATATATAGTTTGGTGTTTATATATCTCCCTACCCATAATGAACACTCCGGTATACTGATTCAGGAGATATATAGTTTGGTGTTTATATATCTCCCTACCCATAATGAACATTCCGGTATACTGGTTCAGGAGATATATAGTTTGGTGTTTATATATCTCCATACCCATAATAAACACTCCGGTATACTGGTTCAGGAGATATATAGTTTGGTGTTTATATATCTCCATACCCATAATGAACATTCCGGTATACTGGTTCAGGAGATATATAGTTTGGTGTTTATATGTCTCCATACCCATAATGAACACTCCGGTATACTGGTTCAGGAGATATATAGTTTGGTGTTTATATATCTCCATACCCATAATGAACACTCCGGTATACTGGTTCAGGAGATATATAGTTTGGTGTTTATATGTCTCCATACCCATAATAAACACTCCGGTATACTGGTTCAGGAGATATATAGTTTGGTGTTTATATGTCTCCATACCCATAATGAACACTCCGGTATACTGGTTCAGGAGATATATAGTTTGGTGTTTATATGTCTCCATACCCATAATGAACACTCCGGTATACTGGTTCAGAAGATATAGAGTTTGGTGTTTATATATCTCCATACCCATAATGAACACTCCGGTATACTGGTTCAGGAGATATATAGTTTGGTGTTTATATATCTCCATACCCATAATAAACACTCCGGTATACTGGTTCAGGAGATATATAGTTTGGTGTTTATATGTCTCCATACCCATAATAAACACTCCGGTATACTGGTTCAGGAGATATATAGTTTGGTGTTTATATGTCTCCATACCCATAATGAACACTCCGGTATACTGGTTCAGGAGATATATAGTTTGGTGTTTATACAGTATATCTCCATACCCAAAATAAACACTCCGGTATACTGGTTCAGGAGATATATAGTTTGGTGTTTATACAGTATATCTCCATACCCAAAATAAACACTCCGGTATACTGGTTCAGGAGATACAATTTGGTCTCGGTATCTAGATTTTACATGATCAAAGTATAAACTATCCCCCCGTAGATTAATAATGTTACCGGTACGACACCAATATACCGTCCAAGACCTTTATCGTGTTTAATGCCTTAATTATATTATTTAATGCTTGCACGTTTGTCTCTAATGATTTCAGGAATAAATACCTAAATACTTAATAGTAAACTGATATTAATTAACCCTTTCAAGCTCCAATACGAATTTATTTTCTGTTTATTATTAGACGATTTTATTCAGATTAGGAAGGGTATATGGAAATCAGAGGGTTGATTGAGATAGTATTCACCCTTTTAATACCCACAG
>JBAKBP010036382.1:0-18465 GCA_037953745.1 Lithodes maja
CAATCAAATGGCACTGAGCTCGAAAACTTTACGATTTATGAAGACAATATCCTGTTCGCAATCAACAATTTGAAAGTTAATAAAACCCCAGGCCCTGATAAAATATCCCCAAGGATCCTAAAAGAAGCAAAACACGAATTATTAAACCCACTCGCAAATCTGTTCAACAAATCATTGAATGTTGGGATAGTTCCAAACGAATGTAAACTAGCTAACGTGACACCCATATACAAAAAAGGAAATAAGTCCTCTCCCGGCAATTATCGACCAATTAGCTTAACATCGGTAACGGGCAAATTAATGGAAACCATTATAAGGGACAAAATAGTAAAACATTTGGAAGAAAATAATTTAATAAAAGATTCTCAGCACGGTTTTAGAAATAAACGTTCATGCTTAACAAACTTACTCGACTTCTTCAATGATGTTTACAAATCATATGATAAGGATAGAGCAGTTGATATAATATATCTCGATTTTCAGAAAGCTTTCGATACCGTACCCCACAAGAGACTAATTGACAAAATAAAAGCTCATGGCATAACAGGAAAAACTCTGAAATGGCTCGAAAATTGGCTCTCAGACCGTAAACAACGAGTTGTAATAAATGGTGAAGAATCAGATTGGTGCAAAGTAAATAGTGGCGTTCCCCAGGGTTCGGTATTAGGTCCTATTCTTTTTATAATTTACATAAATGACTTAGACGAAGGAATAGAATGCAAAATTTCGAAATTTGCTGACGATACAAAAATTACTAATAAAGTAACCTCAACAGTACATTGGCAAAAACTACAAGGTGACCTAGACACTTTAGAAAACTGGGCAGAAAAATGGCAAATGAAATTCAACATAGATAAATGCAAAGTATTGCACATCGGTAGTAACAACGCTAAAAAAGATTACTCAATGAACAACATTCAACTATCAAATACAAATAATGAAAAGGATCTGGGAGTTATAATATCAAGTGACCTGAAGCCGAGTAAACAGTGTACAGAGGTAATAAAAACTGCTAATAAATTGGTGGGTTTCATCGGCAGAACATTCAAATTCAAATCAGAAAAAATCATACTTACTCTATTCAACTCATTGGTGCGTCCCCATCTCGAATACTGCGTGCAATTCTGGTCACCGTACTACCGAAAGGACATAAATAAACTTGAAAGGGTGCAACGCAGAGTCACTAAAATGATACCTAGATTGCGTAATAAACCGTACGAAGAGCGCTTAAAAGAACTAAATTTGTTTAGCTTAACAAAGCGCAGAATGAGAGGTGACCTAATAGAGGTGTTCAAAATCTTCAAGGGATTCAGCAACCTAAATGTAAGCGAATTATTTACGATCAATCAAGCAAACACGAGAAACAATGGTTATAAGATTATAGGCAAGCGTTTTCATTCTCACGAGGCGAAGCATTTCTTCTTCAACCGCGTTGTGAATAATTGGAACAGACTACCCTCGAACATTGTAAACTGTAATACTGTCGAAACATTTAAGAACCATCTGGATAAACACATGGCAAATAACCCCCGATTAACACAGTTTCTTTCAGAATAACGCGCAACGAAATGTCAACGCATACCGCAATGTATATTGATTTTCATACATCTGTTCCCTTTCAGAATTGTAGTAAATAGAGTTAGCTTAGATTACAAATCAACTTCTTTTTTCTCCCTGTCCTGTCCGAATTTCCGTGTCAGTTTTTCAATACTGCATGGTATTTTTCCTATCTGTTTCCATGCCAGCATTAGCTGGAGGGAGTGGTGGGTGGGGAGGAGCCTTCTTCTTTGCTATCCTTTTCTCTACCTCGTAGTCAGTAGATTAGTAGTTTTAGATATCCAAACTGCCCCGTAAGGACCAATAGGTCTGTTGCAGTTTGTTCTCCTTTGTATTCCTTTGTATTCATGCAGAACAACCTGTCGGAGCTTCCAACAGACCTCGTGGATCACTACGAGATTGAGGTGATGCGGTTCACCAATGCTATGCGGGCACACAGCCGGGGGTATGGACCCCTCCCATGTTTTGGCCCGCTTCAGGAGGCATCCAACCCTCAACCGCCACGTCCGGCACAGATGCCAAACCTATACAGCCCACATTACGAAAATCTGAATGTTGCGGGACCATCATTCTACCATGGTGGAAAGCAACAGTCAGCAGCCCCCAACACACCGCGAGGTTGGAGGAGCTATCCACCCTCGGTGGGGCGTCCTGAGGCCACATCCGTGGAACATGGAAGGCCCACCAACCCCCTAGATATTTCCCCTGGCTTCGTCGACCGGATGGTCGAAACTTTTTTGTAATTTAGTCTACCTCTAATAACCTAATATCTGTCTACTATCTCTCTCCGCAATATTTCTTTTTTACCTAATATGTATTATAAATTGTAAATAAAATAAATTTTGTTTTCTATGTGTAATTGTGTTGTACTTTCTCCTAAACATATCTGATTGTTGTTGGAATGTATGATAAAAGATACCCCAATGTATAGTGCCATAACATGTTCTTAATTTTTAACGTCTCATCAGTAGCACGGATGAAAAGGGGGACATATATCGATAAAATGAACTAGAAAAACTAATAATGCATGACATTGGTATATGTTCTTGCAAATGTATTGAACAGAGAACTTAAATGTTGTGTCAGCACACTTAAAAAAGGGGGCTCAATTTGAGTATGGTATATGTAATTGCAATTATATTGAACTGAGAACTAACAAAAGAAGTAAAACACACTTATGAAATGGGGCTCAAATTGAGTGTGGTATAATTATGTCATTGCAATTATATTGAACAGAGAACTAACAAAATAAATAAAACACACTTATGAAATGGGGCTCAAATTGAGTGTGGTATATGTCATTGCAATTATATTGAACAGAGAACTAACAAAATAAATAAAACACACTTATGAAATGGGGCTCAAATTGAGTGTGGTATATGTCATTGCAATTATATTGAACAGAGAACTAACAACAAATTCAACACACTTATGAAATGGGGCTCAAATTGTGTGTGTTATATGTCATTGCAATTATAATAAACAGAGAACTTAAATTGGTTTAAACAATTATAAAATGGGGGTCAAATTGTGTGTGAAGTCATGAATATCAATTTTATTTAACAAAGGATTACTATTCCTGATTTGGTTATACGATGTGGGCGATGGAATACATTGGACACGAATTGACTGGAAACTTACCTCTTTAGTTGTCCGGTTCCTGCCAGGCAAGGCGCTCTTGGGGCCGGTGGTAGTACTCTGTCAGGTATTCCCTCACAAGTTTGGCAGCGGCTGGTCCCCTATGGCGCTGCATTGGCTCCAGTCCATCCAAGGGGTCCCTTATCCAGTTAGAGTGTTGGTTATCATGACGCGGTGTGGGTTGTTGTGCTGGCCGTCGGTCGATGAGCATATTGTGAAGTATACAGGAAGCCAGGACTACCTTCTCCACGGTGCTGGGGTGTATGTTCATGGTAGTCAGGAGGCACCTGAAGCGGTTTGCCAGCATACCGAAGGCATTCTCTACCTGCCTCCTGGCCCGGGACAGTTGAAGTTTCTCTTGTCATCGTCGAGTCCTCGGTATGGGTGTGGCTTCTGCAACCACTCCCTCATGGGGAATGCATCATCCCCAACAAGGAACTAGGGCACTGGATGATCCTCCCCGGGGAATGGCTCTGGTGCCGGCAAGCCGGCCGCACCATCCTCCAGCGCCTTCCGGATATCGGTCACCTGGAAAATGCCACCATCAGATGCTGACCCGTTCGCTCCCACGTCAACGTACATAAACTTTCCCAGGTGATCAACAACAGCCAGGAGCACAATGGAGTGGTAGTGTTTGTAGTTATAGTACATGGATCCGCAGTTTCCTGGAGGCTGTATGGCAATGTGCTTTCCATCAATTGCCCCAATGGTGTGCCTGAAGTTCCACCCGTCGTTGAAGCCCTTGGCGACCTCCTTCCAGCCTTCAGGTGTTGATGGGCAGACAATGACCTCCTGCATGTGCTCTTGTATTATGGCCTCACACATCTCCCGTACTGCCAGAGATATCGTGTTGGCACCAACACGGAAGTTCAATGCCATGCTCTTATATGCCTCACCAGTGGCCAAGAAACGTAGTGTCATGGCAACTCGCAATCCGGGCTCCAGGGGCTTCTTCCAGTTGGTTGTCTCCTTCTTGATCCGGGGTGTGACACGGGTTACAATCTCATTGAATAGCTCCTCATCCATACGGAGTTAGTACTTATAGGTGACCCTATCCATTTCCATAAGCTTCTTCATCAACTGGTGGTAGTGTCCGTAGGTTGATCTCTGTGCGACCCAAGGCTTGACGCTGCAACTCCGTTGTTTCCTGGGTCGTTTTTGGCATTCACGTTCTTGCTCGATGAGGGTGCCGCACATAAGCCGATACTGGAGGTTGGCATTAACAATCTCCTGGATCTCGATTGCCTTCTTCAATTCATCTTGATATACCGCTTGTGGAAGTGAGGTGTCCGGGAAGTCGAGACTGTGTGCCATGTTGCCGTGTTGAGCAATGAGTTGGTAATGGTGTGGCTGTGACCCCATCCCTACTTTTATATAATATCAGGTACATCTGGCAGCTGGTTTGCATCATCGACTGATCTTCGACTGACATTCGACTGACGTTCGACTTAACTTCTTCTATTTCGGTTGTTGATCGACTGAGCTTCGGATGAGCTTCGGTAATAATTCTGGTTATTTCCCCGTCTTCGGGTCATATTCGAGTTATATTCGACGCATGATCGAGTCTTCTTCGTTCCACATCGGGTTTCCTTCGAGTTGCGTACGGGGATTCATCGACTCATCATCGAGTTTCATTCAGGTCCATCGGGTTATATTCGAAATTCATTCGGGTCAGTTTCGAGTTATATTCGACTCCGAGTAACTTTCGGGTAATTCGGTTCAAATATGCAAGTCATCGACTTCGGGTGGCAGTCGGCCAACGTTCGACTTCTGTATGACGCGGCCTTTAGGGATCCACCAACGTTGTCGCATATAAGCCAGAACATAATTTACGCCAAAATGTAGGCAGATCCCATGGCATTTGCGAATCAACAGTTTGGCAATCAAATGAGAGGAGCTAAGGAGAACAGGATATTTCGCGGAATCAATAATGTCCGCCTTCTGGATCCTGGCTCTACACTTAATTATGCCTCCTTCCATATATAATCCTAGCTACCTCATTAAGTTTGAGGGTTTGGCCTTTAACTCCTTGTTCAGTATATCATGTTCGGTAGGATATGATTCCCTTTGTACTAAACATATTAAATTTGCTTCTGCTGTTCTCAATTCATGGAGTCTGATTTGCTTCGAATCTTCACTAAGGAAAGACCCGTGAACCCGAGTCCTCATGTTGTTATTGAAATGGTATATCCATGTAAATATCCGTATTACTTGATCATAGCTGCCATAACGTTCCCACTCTACCAACTTGTTATCCTGATGTGTAGTACTCACAGTCGAACTACTTAACACATCATCTTGGGGCCAACTTGAAGGATCAGATATGCAATCCCTGAAATCCTGTGGCTAATGAGTTGGAGAAGTAAGCCATGTAGGTCCTTGCCACCAAATAGAGGATGACAACAACTGTTGCGCCGAGATTCCCCGGGAAATTATGTCACCGGGGTTATCCTTGGAACTCACATAGCAAAAGATAGCTGTAGGAACTAAGTTACATATCTCATCAGTGCGATTTGAAACATAACCAGGTAGCACCCTCTGGCTGTGTACCCAAGAAAGTGCAATTTGACTGTCGCTCCAGACATAGACGTTATCAATTTGTAGTATGTCTGTATAAGCATCCAGTGTAAACTTTATTAGACGAGCAGACAGAAGCAATGCAGCAAGTTCTAATTTAGGAACTGTAATTTTCTTAACCCGGGAACTGCGGGGAGACTCTTAAGAGTTCCCCCGGCGGACTGCGGGGAGACTCTTAAGAGTTCCCCCGGCGGACTGCGGGGAGACTCTTATGAGTGAGTGAAAAAAAAATCAACTTTTGACATCGAAAAAAAAAAAAAAAAAAAAAAAAAAAAACAAAAAAAAAAAAAAAAAATTTTGGTCCCTGGGCCATGCAAAATCTCAGTCCTCTACCTCCCCTCCTTCCCCACTTTCCTCCTCTCCTTCAGTTATCACCTATTTTCCCTGTTATTCCCTTATTCTGAGGTATATTTTCGTGCTAACATTAGCGAGTTGCAAGCAGGGTGTTGTCATCACTGATGGCAAGCGAGTGCAAGAGAGAGAGAGAGAGTATCGATCGACTGTGTCTCAGTGGCCTTGGGGGAAATTGGCGGGAAAGTAGCTTGCCTCACCCATACATTATACAATTCGCGGGCTATATCTCCGATTTTGACCATCCAAACGCTGTTTTCACTCGTTTTATTGTTGTTTCAGGTTAATACCTTTATAATCAACCCATAATAGGCGCATATGGATAAGTATTAATGCTATTAATGACACAATGAATATTTTAGTGACGGAAACACCTCAAATACGTCAGCACAGGGGGACGTTTCCAATTACCCCCATGCGCACTTCAGAGGTTAATAGGGGCTACTTTGGCCTTTGCTGTAGCTAGTTTCGCTTCACTACCATTGCATAACTATATGGCAGTACCGTACGCAATATTACTGGCATTAGGACTAAAAACAATACCTGTCAAAGGGCGGAGGAACTTTTTAGTCAACGGCCATCTAGCAACTTCATGGTAATTATTTGCCTTACGGTCATTTTTTGCCATGGTGGATTAATTGGATAATGCCATAGCCTTTGTACCAAGGTCTTCCTTTGTCTGTTTTCATCCATCCCTGCTGGTATGGTGCTATTACAGCGCTATTTCTATCACAACAATCTCCTGTTTTTTTCCTTAAGGTGGTACAGCAGGCTGATAAGGAAGACTTAAAGTTTGGTGGATTTCCAGGAGTATTGTCCTTCTTTTCTGCTATCTCTCTGCATTTCTTTAAAATCCACCATTACTGTTCCCTCTTAGATATGGTGTCCTTGGGGGTTGATTCGCCTTGCCCAGATGTGATGGTTCCTTCTGGGTCGACTCCTATATATCCATTCAATGTTCATATTGTATGGTTTGCTTCTTTCAATTATATATGTTTTTGTTTGCTCTTTTATCCGGTGATATAGAATTAAATCCCGGTCCTCATAGACCTAATCATCCTGCGAGAAGAAGTTGCTGTATTCTGTATTCTAACATCCGTGGACTTCATAAGAACATTAAAGATCTTACTATGGCATCAGTGGATTATGACATTGTCTTTTGTTCCGAAACTCTTGTTTCTGACCATAGACACATTTCAGAACTGCTCATACCTGGCTTTAATAAACCACTTCTTATTCGCCGTGACTCTCTTCCTCGTGCTCGTGGAATGAGTTTATACATCCGATCTGGCTATTATGCCCAGCCTTTGACGACATTTCATTGTGGTTGGCACGAGATCCAGTTGGTTAAAGTTTCCAGTAAATATCATAACCACAAATTTTTTAGCCTATATAGAAATCCTGATGCCAATAACAATCTATATGACTGTCTTTTAAATGCCTTGGCATTAATTCAGTCTGTTGATGTCAAGTCATCTTTCGTTTTTGTTGGAGATGTTAATGCACATCATAAAGAGTGGCTGAACTCGGTCTCTCCAACAAATAGCAATGGTCACGCTGCCATGGATTTTGCTAATTTGTCTGGGTGTGAGCAGTTGATTGCTGGACCTACACATATTTCTGGAAACTGTCTTGATCTCGTCTTAACAGATGCTCCTGGTGTTGTGGAGACTGCAGTTCTTGCTCGTGTAGGTACTTCTGACCATAATGCTGTAACCTGTAAAATCAATCTTGAATTTACTGTGCCAGATATCATTATATCTCGTAAAGTCTATCTTAAATCTCGAGTTAATTGGGAAAATGTATGTGATGATGTTACCAATATCCACTGGAATCACATACTAAGATCTGATGACCCTGTTTCATCCCTCAATAACTCTCTCTTAGACATCCTGCAAAGAAGAGTCCCTTCTAAGTTAATCAAATCCCGTATTAAAGATAAAGCTTAGTTCAATGACGACTGTAAGAGTGCATATAATAACAAGCAGGCTGCATATCACCGCTGGAGACGTAATCGAACCCAGTTGCTTTGGGATGACTATATACATCTTCGGTCAGTTGCGCAGAGAGTATATAGTACAGCCGAGAGGGATTACAATTCCCATTTGCAGGAAGTTCTCGCAGGTGCTACTCAGCCACATAAATGGTGGGCCTCACTTAAGGCCTCACTATTTGGAATTGACTCCACCATGCCTCCACTTCGTGATTCTGATGGTTCTATCTCTTTTGATCCATTAACTAAGGGTAATATGCTTTCTAATATTTTCATAGGTAAGCAGAGTGATCAGGAATTGCAATTGCCCTTGACATGTTTCCCTAGTCCTAATCTAAAGTCGATAGCATTCAAATCAGCTGAATTGAGACAATATTTATTGGATCTTGAAACTTATGGTGGGATTGACCCAGATGGATTTTTTCCTCTCTTCTTTAAGAAGATTGCTGTTGTCTTAGCACCTAAATTGGCTATAGTATTTAGGTTGCTCTTGTAATCTGGTAGTTTTCCTCTTTGCTGGCGAAAAGCTAGCATCACTCCAATTCCGAAGGGAGCTACTGCTTCGTCATCCCCATCTGAGTATCGTCCTATATCCACAACGCCTATTCTCTCAAAGATCTTTGAGAGGCTTTTAGCTAGACGCCTTTCTTTATACTGTAATCGTCTTGATATAATACCCAATTCACAGTTTGGTTTTGGCAAAGGTTTGGGTACTTGCGATGCGCTTTTAACTTTATCTCATGATCTTCAGTCTTCGTTGGACAAAGGGTATGAATCTCGTGTTGTGGCTATTGATTTTAGTTCTGCTTTTGATCTTGTTAATCATAAAGCCCTTTTATATAAGCTGCAACTTTATGGTATTGGTGGTAGTCTTTTATCTATTTTTAAAGATTTTTTGACAGAAAGGTCTCAGCATGTTGTTGTTGATGGGTGCACTTCTGTTTCTGTGCCTGTTGTTTCGGGTGTTCCACAGGGCAGTGTGCTTGGGCCTCTGTTTTTCATTATTTTTATTGCTTGCTTGTGCTCTGAGCTTGAAAATAAACTAGTTTCGTATGCCGATGACATAACTTTATACTCATCAATTCCATCTCCAGAGAGTAGAATCGAAGTTGCAGCATCTCTAAACAGGGACTTGGCTAAGATTACCTCTTGGTGTGAACTTTGGGGTATGAAGCTTAATGCTAAGAAAACTCACTCCATGATAATCAGTAGATCACGTACTTTGGCTCCTCCTCATCCTTGTTTGCATGTTTCTGGTGAACAAATTGAGGATGTGTCAGGTTTGCTTTTGCTTGGAGTGACTCTCGATCCTAAGTTGACATTTGAGAAGCATATTCGTTCCTTGTCTTCTACTATTTCTCAAAAGATTGGTTTACTTCGCAAGTGTTACAAAACATTCGCTTGTGAAACCACAGTCATAAAATCTTTTTATGCTTTTATTTTGCCTCATTTTGAGTATTGCTCTCCTGTTTGGAACTCGGCTGCTGACTGTCATTTGAAATTGCTTGATAAAGCTCTTAATTATATTAAATTTATTCTCCCTGCTCTATCTCTTGACCTTGATCATCGGCGTCGGGTTGGTGCCCTTAGTCTTTTATTTAATTTTTTTAACAATACTCAGCATCCATTGCATAGTGTTTTACCAGAACCTTTTATTCTAATTCGCGCAACAAGATTTACGAGGACTCTTAATGACCTTGCCATGACTCCAATTAATGTTTCTACATCTCAGTTTTCTAGGTGTTTTATTCCTTCAATGATTCCCTTTTGGAATCATTTGCCAAATGAGGTTGTACAGTCAACCCATATCTCAGCTTTTAAGTCCAGAGTTAATGTTTTATTACAGCAGTAAATTTTTGTTTTAATCATGATTTGCTTTTATTCTTTTTAGAATGGTGTTTTAATTGACAAACTGATCTTTTCTTCTGGGCTCTCTAACTACTGTAGCCCTTTTCCTTTTCTTAGTTGTTTTAGTCTCTCTCCAGTACTTACGGGTATTTTGTGGGGATTCATCTTTTATAGGTGTATCTGCACCCTGTTGGGAGGCTTAGACAGCTTCCATAATAATAATAATAGCAAAGGCATGTAGATCCACCTGTTGACCTTTAATAACTTGACGATCAAGTTGGACCTTGCAACATGTGGAAAGGTCCGACTTAATAAACCGCCAAGTATCTTGCAGCTCACTCGAGAGTGGTGTGTCCCAGTCTAGCTTTAGCCACCACAGTTGCTGTAAAAACATACGAGCACGAATAGTTACAGGCAGCAAATAGCCTAGACTCCTAGAGGATCAAACAAAATTGCAGACAAACTTAAGCAGTTTCGCTTGGTCATAATCTCACTGTCGCATGGAGTGTGACAGAAAGATATACAATCTGTGGTAGTGTCCCATTTGTGGCCTAAAAATGTCACCGCACTATTCTCAGTAAATTGACTTTTCAAAAGATCACTATTAGTGGCCCATTCTCTCAAATATAAATGAGCCTTGGCAAATATATTGCGGATCTCCCAGCATCTTTTGAGCAATACATTTTCATCGTCTCCTGTGCCCTGAAGATTGTCCACATAGATCACCTGCTTGATCTCATTCTTGAAGTCAGGATCTAGTCCAGCCTCCTCAAGATGTCGCAAGATAGTAGCGTTGAGAAGGAACTTGGAACAGGTTGCTCCGAATACGATGTCTCTGAATCTGTAGACCAGATACTCTGAATCTAGATCCATTGGGTCCCGTGGCCATAAAAATCTTGTTGAGTCCCTGTCTTCACGATGGAGTTGAAGCATCAGGAAGGCCTTCTCAATATCGGTGACGCATGCAAATTTATGACATCTGAAGCGTAACATAATTTACGCGAGATTAGAGACCAGGGATGGACCCGTGTACAACTGTACATACAATCATTCAGGCTATAAGAGCGATCACTGGATTTAGCTGAGCAGTCATACACAATACGAACAGGAGTGGTGGAACCTGTTCTTTTTAATCTCATGGTGAGCAAGGTAATGAATGTTATCCCCATACTCACCGGGATCTACTCTTTCAACAAATCCACGTTGTACCTGCTCGTTAAGGGTTTGATGAAGGAGTTGGTACAAGTATTGTTGAAGTGGTCTTTTGCCAGACAACTTGTACACAAGTGAAACGATTTAGCCTTGCCAATTTTCTGTGCAGTGTAGCCTTAGGATACTTAGGACATTGGTACCATGGATGACCGTGTACACTGCACAACTTACAACCTGATGATATCGTCCCATTCTGTTTAGGAGAAGTCTGTACCGGGAAAGCAGCAGTGGATGGCGACATCTCCACATGTCGGTATTGTCTAGTACTCTCCATGTTGAACACTTCAGTCTGGAATATCTGCACCAACGCTTCGAAATCCAGTGTCGCTTAGTTGCCGTCTAACAATTTCCTTAAGGGGAGAGGGTACCTTGTTCAGGATATTTACACTAGATTCCTCCTTCGTGATGGCCATAGTCTCCATTGACTGGAGGAGGTTCTCAAAAGAGGCATAGTACTCCTTTAAATCGGTCACATCATATGATGGAGGATCTAGAGCGAAGAATGTTGTTATTAATGCTGTCTTAATTACTTCCTCTATCCCATAAGTTATTTTCAATAGCTCCACTGCAGACTCATAGCTTGTTGCTTCTAGCTTGTACCCCTCTATCACTTCAATGCCTCCCCTCTCAACTGTCCATGGAGACACGTAAACCTTTGGATGGATGTAAGAGTATTATTCCGATGAACGGAACACTAAAAAATATCCCAAAATCCAGTCCAGGTAGTTGGATCCCCAGAAAAGGTTGGCAGAGTAAGTTTCAGAAGGTTAAAACCAGTTGCCTTTGGAGTACCGGTATCCTTAACCTCCTCGGCACCGTCACGTACACATATACGTGATAAGCGCTTCAGTAAAATATAACGTTCCGTACACACGTACGTGATAAATTAAAAGAAATGCTGCCAGTCGGTTTTGCTGCCTGGGGCTCTATCTACGGTACTGTATGTCACACTGGGGGTATAGGAAGCTCCGCCCCTTTCCCCAGCAGCCAACCAGAGCCCTGTGACGTCACCGAGGCTCGACTAATGAGAGGGAGATTTTTTCCCCTGGGCCCAGTTTTCCCCTAGGCCCCACCCACATAGGATTATAGTGCTTTTGTGTCTCCATGCATTCGCCATCTTGGTCTTCATACGCATTATTATGCCATTTATTATTATTATTATCATTATTATTATTTACGTGTATTTAGTAGGGAACATTTGATAACTTCGACTACTGATACTACTGATACTACTACTACTTCTAATACTGCTATCCTGTTGTACCTAACTACTCTACCATACAAATTAATGGGTATTTGGCAAGGTTTAGTGGGTGGATAATGCGCGTGGGAGGGATGAAGGCAGGGTGGGAGGGAGCGGTATGTAGGCCTACTGAGCGGGATGGCCGCGCGGTGCCGAAGGGGTTAACAGTGAGCGATTCTTGGGTTGAAGCTAATCTAGCTAAGGCTGTATTAATATCTTCAATATACTCCAGATCTGCTGACATCTCGTCTTCCACCTCTTCAGGACTTGACAACAAACCATATACCTGCTGCGCATAACTATCAAAGGTGGTTATCGATTTAGTTACAGAAGCCTTCTTGCTTTTAATCTGATCAGCAGAGGCACTGTCTAAAAAAACGTTAAGATCTCTTAAGCACTTATTCAATCTTCCCTTCATCCCTCCCTTTAAAATCTTAAGTTTCTTTATATCTGTCATTGTTAAGCTCTTAAACTATTAACTCTCTAAAACTACACTGTTACATAAAGTATGCTATTCTAAATTATGTGGCAATGGAATTGCCACTCCCAATCTGGATACATAACTATGCTGCAGTAAGATGAGTTATTGGAGCCATGGTGGACAAAAAGCAGAACAAAAACGAGGGATATCCATTCAGAAAGAAAGGTAGATGACAAGAAATGACTAGTAATTAGATTTAGTATTTAGATTAAGCCTAGCCCAGCTGCCCATGCCACAATCATGAGGTCTGACTACTGACTGTCAAGCGCTTAGGAATCAACAGAGACCGAACCTCATGACCGTACTTAGGCCTATTAGTAACTAGGCTAAGCAATTTAATTAAAATAAGTCACATGAGAAACCCTTCCCTCTAGCAAAATTATTAAAAAAAAAGTCTCACTAGGCGTAGGCTAAACATAAAGACACCAAGTAGGCTACCACTAACAGTGTCATAAAAAACAACCACAGACACTTGTAGGCCTAACTGCGCGAATGGGAACCAAACTGAGACTCTCCTACACATATCATTAGCCTAGCAAACCCTCACAATCAAAGCCAAGGAACACCATGTCAAAAACAAAACGGGAAACAAGTCCCCCCAAAAGTCCAGCTACGGGGCACCACCGAAAAAAATCGAGGAGAAAGCTAAGCAAAAAAGAGAATGTAAAGGCAATCGGCCCAACTCTGTACGCGGTGGCAGCCATTTGTAATACCACAAGCTAAAAATGGATTTAAACAAACACTAATACGGTAATAATAATAAGTACCAGAGTTCGAAGGACCAATTGTTGTGGGGAATATATATATATAGGTTAAATTATTAAATCACTGGTACATGAATTAATCCCGACAATAAGTTAAATAATATAATTACCAATATGAAGAATTCTAGGGGTGGGTTCCTGTCCTCTTACACACGGCTAATTCATATTCATGACATGTAAGAATGCTCACATAATACAATATCAATACATAATGAACTTAGCTTAGAGGACTGGTGATGTAGGACTGCAGATATATATTAATAGTGGTAGCACATGGTGAACTACAGGTTGAGTCAAGGCCGGAGGGAGGAGTGATTGGTACGACTGTTTTGATGAGACTGAGGGCCAGCGCTATATCGCTTCGCGAGATTACATAATGACTGCCGGCTCATAATAATTCTAACCTATGATTTAGTTTCATGATACGTCTAGAGCTGATGTATATATTTATGCATTACAGTTAATATTTAACCTATAATTAATAATAAACTACAGTACACAAGGTACTAGCCAAAATCGTACTTACTATACAATACCGTCAAATTCAAATACCCAATTGGACTCTGTTACGACCGGGCACTCGGGTACACTAGGGCTCTTACACAGGACTCGAGTATGGCTCGCTGCCACAACGGAAACACACGATCCCAACCCCAGAGTACTGCCAGCCGAACAAAAAACGCCACTACCCTCCAGAGTTCTATCTGCTATAACGGGGTATACAAGAACTTGGTACTAGCGTTTCACACAACAGACTAATAACAAGACGGGAGTTATCTAGTCTGGTCAACAATCAAACAAAGAAGAAAGTACTACAACACTAAAGAATAGTGTTGGCCGAAGCCGAAGTAATCCACCCTTGAACTAAGAACTTAAGAAGTCCTCCACCCTCTACTTCGGATCGGCACTATTACGTTACGTTAAACAATAGTCCTCGAGCATCAAGCAAGGAATCTTCTGATAAGTTAGATGCTTCTCGAATACTCATAAGAAGTAAGTATCGGATTTTGAACAGCAATTTAATGAATAACTCACTGGTAATTAAAGGCTTTAAATTGACATAAGAAGAATTATAAGAATAAGCAATAGGATATGGCAAACATTAAGAAGAAGTACTCCGACAATGCACTGGCAATAGCCTACTAAGATTGTGCTCGTGGGCCACTAATCTCTGAAGTAGCTAAGCGTGCCACACATGAAATCAATAGTGCTTAAACAATAATATACATAAGGAGAAGCTTCAATACTATGCTGTATCTGCTGGTCGAGCAAAGTCTAGCTGGGATATCTAAGGTTAAGAGACAATGGCTGAGCAAGCGGCTCGTAGCCTAGCGAGGTCCTTAAGACTGTGCGGCCAAATTACGGTAATTGACGGGATGCTCTCTTGAGAGATCCAGATCACTAGTATCTGGTTCTCTCCTGGCGATCCTCTCAAAGTCAAGCAAATGAGATAGCACAGTGTTGGGTGGCACAGGCAAAAGCCCTCACTCGCAACACAGTGCTAAACTCCCACGGTACACAATCAAAAAGACCCCCTAGGCTTCCCACGTCTCCGTTGCAATTGTGCTGGTTCAACCAACCTAGCACTCATAGGAAATCACAACTCGAGGAACCCTATCCCAGTCTAGCATTACCTAAACCAGCAGAAAACAGGAACATGAATAATAGTACACAGGGAAATACATATACGAGTGCAACAAACATCAATCAATCCTATTCTAGTTGACCCTTCCAAAATAGGCTATCTAACAGGCACTTATCTCGTGAGAACTCAAGCGATAATACTTTGGCTGACTAAATCTGCACCAAAGGGGTCATGGAGGTTAAACAGGGACGAGAAGAGTAGAAGATAGGCTGTTCAGAGAGTAGAGAAAGTTCACATCAGTCGGAAGAATATGGATAGTTGCAAGGGATATGAGAGGTCGCTTTGCCTGATGAGTTCTGAAGAATTGTGGCGAGGACCTCTCTTTTTATACTCGGCCCTGTAGCGAGCATATCGCCAACACTAAGGACCGCCCACTGGCAATCATGACGTCATATTCTCTCTCAATCTGGGATCGACAAAGAACTTCCCACGCGCTGAAAGGGAGGAAGGGAGGAGGGAATTAGGCCTACCGGCCCGCGTGGCGCCCTCACTGACCCCCCGCCACGTAATATCTCTCCTCTCATCATTACATACAAGTCCCACACACAATACTTATATCTAATGATATAAAATAGAACTCGTTGACTTAGAAGAAAACAAAATACATAATGATAATACTTATAGTACAACGGTTCACATAAACTGAGTTAGGAAACTCTACACAGACTACAGCCAAAGTTCCTGCCCTGACGATCCTAGCGAGAGTGGGGCCTGACTGGGCGTTCTGTACAGCATGCTCATACTCGACATGCGTCACAACTCAAACTGTCGGGATCATCATACACTATTCCCGACATCTCCAGTGACCCAAGAAGTAACCAGAGAGATTAAGCCCACACCAGTGGTAGAACAAGAAACCCGGAAGGTGTGTATGTTTTGTTCTGAACAACATTCCACAGTGTATTGTAGACTTACTCAGATCTTAAGGCTAGACTTCCACGACTCATCGAACTAGGTAAGTGTCTTGTTTGCCTGTGCTCAAGACATTCTACTGAGGAATGTGCTACTAAATTAAATATATGTTTTCGGTGCAAGACTGGTTTACATCATACAGCGTTGTGTCCCAAGATCAGTGAAGTACAACACAAAACTACAAGTGTGAATATGACCCTGACCACTGGAAACCCAATGCATACGCCGGCAGCTACTCCTACAGCCGAGGTTCAACTGATCAGAGGAAAAAAGGTTATGCCAGTCAAAGCACTCTTTGATACTGGAGTGCAAAAGACCTTCATTGCTGGAGATGCTGTCAGAGCCATGAATTTGCCAACAGTGGGGAGAGTGAACATGGCAATAACTGGATTCTTGTCAAATAAGGAAATGCAAACATTTAATGTGGTTAAACCCCTGATTACATTAGGCAAATATACATGTAAGGTGACTGCCGTGGTTAAGGAAGAAATGAACACTTCTGTGATAAATAAGGTTTTGAAGGAAGCATCTGATTACTTAACAAAGAGTGGTGACCAACTAGCAGACCATAATACAGTGTCTGACGTAGTAGGTCCAATTCAACTGATCATCGGCTCCGACTATTGTGGACGCTTCTTGCGAAAAATGACTCGGAAACACGGTATACAGTAAATTTCTTCATCAGGTGGTGGATACATAATAATGGGATTTCTACCCACATGCGGCCCAAGTGAATCAGACAACCAGATGGATCCAGTCTTTGTGACTCCTGCACAATCTCTGGTGGTGGCTAGAATTGGTGCAGAATTAATTCCATCACAGCTAGGAGACATTCTGGAGGAACAAGAACCTGTTCACAAACTTTGGGAACTGAACACTGTGGGTATAGAAGCAGATCTTCCCACCCCTGAAGACATCTTAACATATGACCACTACCTAGACACAGTTGAGTATAAGGATGGCCAGTACTGGGTAGGACTTCCATGGAAGATAAAATTAATGCCCTTGAATTCCCAACTAACTTCCAGAGTTCAAGATGTCAACTGAATAAAATGATGGAGAGGTTGCGTCAACATCCTGAACGACTGGAGACTTATCATAAAATAATTCAAGAGCAGTTGGAAAATGACTTTATTGAGGAGGTCCCAGGTGAAATAAACCACAGAGAGGGTCATTACCTTCCTCATTATGCTGTAAGTAAGGACTCCAGTACTACCCTATCAGAGTGGTATTTAACTGCAGTTCTCGAGCAGCAAAGAATGAAGCAAGTCTAAATGATTGTCTCTATGTAGGATCAAATCTGACTGAAATACTGGGTGATGAACTATTAAAATTCAGGACAAAGAGATTTGGGTTTGTGGCGGATATCTCCAAAGCCTTTTTGAGAATAGGGTTAAAGGAGCAGGACCGCAAATTCACAAAATTCCTTTGGCCTGAAGATCCTTTTTAGCCTGGTGGGTGGATAAAAAATACCGCTTTCGGTCAGTGTTATTTGGTTCCTGCTCTAGTCCTTTCTTGTTATGCAGCACTTTGAGATATCATTTCCAAAAGACAGACAAATCGGAAATGGTCAACTGTTTTACATGGATAATCTTCAGGACGTTGCCGACAGTGGAGAAGAGGTGATTGAAATCTACAATTTGGCAAGGCAAGACTGTAATAAAGCCAATATGCCACTACAAAGTTGGAATTCAAACTCTCATATTCTTTTGGACCAGATAAGAGGAGACTCTCCTGACTACCAAATACCAGAATGTCAACCAGTACTAGGATTACAGTGGAAAACAACTACTGATGAGCTGTATCTAAAGCCCCTCAAGTTTCCGGTTGTAAAACTCGCAAAACGCAAGCTTTTAAGTCAGTTATCTATGATGTTCGACCCATTGGGGATATTTAGCTCCATATCAATTAAAGGGAAGATTTTTAGTTCAGGAAGCCTGGAGAGAAGCATTAAGTTGGGATACTCCATTACCTGAACAGTATTACAGAAGAGTGGAACAAATTGCAGGTGGAATATGAAAAGGTGTCATCAGTCACGTTTCCTAGAAGATGAGATCCTACCTCTGATAATTAGTGTGCTCAATTGCACGTATTTAGTTATGCCTCATCTAAGGCGTATGGTGCAGTAGCTTATTGTGTTACTGAAGTCCAATCTACTTTGATTATGTCCAAGTCCCGAGTAGCGCCATTAAAACAACGTACCCTTCCACAGTTGGAGTTGACTGCTGTTGAATTGGGAACTAG
>JBAKBP010036383.1:0-18464 GCA_037953745.1 Lithodes maja
TCACACTCTGTGACTTCACCCCTTTCGAAGACCATAACCTTGCTCTTCCCCGTATTTACCTTCAAATTCCGTTTTTCGCACACTGTTCCAAACTCATTTACCAGACCCTGCAACTCCCATTCATTATCACTCATCAGAACTGTATCATCCGCAAACAGCAGTATAGGTAGCTTCCACTCAATTCCCTCCCTTTTCAGCGATACACCAACATCGACTGCTCTTGATAGTATTTCTTTCATAACTCCATCCATATATACAGTAAACAACCACGGGGACATCACACACCCCTGTTTCAAACCAACATTCAGGTCAAAGAACTCGCTCTGCTCACTCTCCACACGTACTGCCGCCTTTGCACCCTCATACATGCTCTTCACTGCTTTCAGCAACTTGCCCTCTACTCCGTATATTCTAAGTACTTTCCACAAACCTTCTCTATCCACTCTGTCATAGGCCTTCTCCAAGTCCATAAAGGCAACATACACCTTTTGTTTCTTCTCCAGATACTTCTCCACAACACAATTCAGGGTAAAAATCTGATCTACACATTCTCTTCCCTTCCTAAAGCCTCCCTGCTCGTCGCCTATCCATTTCTCCGTTCTCACTCTCACTCTCTCAATCACTACCCTACTGTATACCTTCCCTACTACGCTTAGAAGACATATTCCTCGGTGGTTACCAGACACTCCTCTTTCCCCTTTGCCCTTATATAGGGGGACTATTATGCCAGTCTTCCAGTCATCGGGTGCACTCCCCTTCTCCCATGCTAGTTTGCACATTTTCCATACCCATTCTATCACTATCTCACCACCATACCTCAACATTTCCCCACACACTCCATCTGTTCCTGGTGCTTTCCCCAACTTCACTCTTTTCATGGCTTCCCACACTTCTGACCTCCTGATCCCCACCTCCTCCTCCACTACTTCTCTTCTTCTCCCTCCCATACCATATCCAGCTATGTTTGCTGGCTCTTCATTCCTTTCATTTAGCAACTCACTGAAGTACTCCCTCCATCTTTCGACTCTCTCTTGCTTCTCGGTTAGCATTCTCCCATTCTTATCTTTCACACCCTTACTGTTTCCCTTGCTACCTTCCCTAACTTTCTTGACTTCTTTCCAGAACAGTTTCTTACTCTCCCTCCATTTTACACTCAGATTCCTTCCAAATTCCTCATCAACTCTTCTCTTACTTTCCTTCACTACTCTCTTCACCACCCTCTTACTCTCCACGTACCTCGCTCGTTTCTGTCTCTCGGAATCTTCATTCCCTCTACTACCCAACCACTCTCTATATGCTTTCTTCTTTTCTTCCACAGCTATTCTTACCTCTTCTGTCCACCATGCTGTACCTTTCACTCCCCTCCCTCTTCTCCTCACTCCACACACCTCCTCACATGCTGCACATATCTCATCCTTAAACACCTTGCTCATCTCCTCCACTTCCTCCATAACTTCCAGGTCGAACCCACCTAGTCGTCTTTCCACTGCTCTCCTGTACTCCTCCCTGACTTCCTCCTCCTGCAACCTCTCCACCCTCCTCACCATTCCACCCTCCTCTCGCCTCCCTCCCGCTCTCCTCACCCACTTCTTTTGTATCCTAACCTTAGCTACCACTACATAATGATCAGACAGACCCCCTCCAATACCCCTATACACCCTAGCATCCATCACAGATTTCTTCATTCGTTCATCCACACATACATAATCAATCAATGACTTTCGTTCCACCACTGTCTTATCCTTCATCGTCAACATCCGTTTCCACGTGTACCTGTGGATCATTCTGTGTCGGAAGAAGGTGTTGGCTATCCACAGCCTCCTCCCCACACATACGTCCACAAGTGCACTACCATTCCCATTCACCTCTGATGGTACCCCCCACCCTCCCACCACTCCCTCAACTTTCCTATCACCCACCTTACCATTCATATCCCCAATCAGAAATATTCTTTCGTTCTTGTCAAACTTCTCCAGGCACGCCTCCACATTCATCCAGAACTCCTCTTTCTTTCTTTCAAGTATATCCTCTGTCGGAGCATACACGCATACAATCACCCACATTTGTATTCCTACTTTCATTCTCACCCACACAATCCTTGAACCCACAGACCCATACTCTCTTACACATTCCTTCCATTTGCTACTTACAAACAAACATGCACATGTGGTGTATAATAATAGTGCTTTATACTGTAGATATGATACATAATTTCAGAATCCTCCCCTCCCTGCCAACACCATCACCACCTTCGGTCATTGCCAACTATACAACTTCGGACCACAACCACGCCATAACCACATTGTTTGGAAAAAAAAAAAAAAAAATTGTCGGATGAGAGAATGTAATTAGAAGACGTTTATATACTTTTCAACCTATTACCGGTATGCAAGATGCAAGATGTAATTTTTCCTTAATTCTGTTGCATATGGCATATGTGCCTCAACCAGTACTCACGCATATCTTAAGTTAGTGTGTCTTGTTCCGTACTGTATTAACATGTCCTTTGTTAATATGTGTTAAAATCTGTTTTCCCAGCATAATCGCATTCACAACGGTACCCTAGAAAAGAACAACTCGTCCTCCTCCCCGGGGGAGACTCTGGGGGTCCTGGCCATGGGTGCCATCAATGAGATCATGAGCAAGAATTGTGTGCCCCATGACTTTGAGGACTTCCTACTGCAGATGTTTAGAAACACATTCCACCTCCTACAGCGTCTAGTGAGGGACCAGCCTAATACAACTTCCAGACTACAACTCTTGGATCCTAGGTTAGTGTTTTGTGTGAGAGAATGATTGCATGAGTGTGTATGTTGGGGAACAACTAGGTTGAATGTAGGGAGGTACCGGTAGGTACAATAAGATAAACTATGGTGTCCCGAGTTTGAATCCCGGGAGGACCATATGCTTTCATTAGTTTATTCAAGTACATTGGGGTTTGTTATTTATGATTAATGTTAAGAACAGGGTGTTACTTATTAATGAGATCTTGAGCAAGAATTGTGTGCCTCATGACTTTAAAGACACCACTCCTCCATTCCAGCTACATCGACAAATTCACCGAGTTCCTGCGACTGTTTGTGAGCGTGCACCTTCGGCGCTTCGAGAACAATGCCCAGTTCCCTGTGCTGGAGTTTCTGGGCCTCTTATTCCGCTACACTTTCCATCAGCACAGTGTGGAGGCCTACTTCAATTGTCTGGATGTGTGGGGTATATTCCTAGACCACCTCTCAGCCAAGACCCATGTATCTCAAGAACAACCAACACTACCAAGGTAAGGCTGGATATAACTTAATTAAAATGTAAAACTTGCAAACTAAACAAACCAAAACTGGGACAAAGACAATATAAAGGCAAAACAACTAATTAAAATCGCTATGTGGAAACAACGCTTACTAAAATAAAATCTATGAAATAAAAGAGCACAATCCATATCATAAGTATAGTCTGGTCTCATTATAATTATAATGTAAAACTTGCAAAATAAACAAACCAAAATTGGGACGACACAAGATAAACACAAAGGAACTAATCAAAATATCTTTTTATTTTGCAGGTATGAAGATGCATTGATATCATTAGCCAGAGGGATCCTACACAAAATACAACTACGACACAACCAGGTACAGTATATAGGTCACGTTTCGTATACTCAACTATTGCAAAGTCAACCAAAGCTAACTAAACAAGTGCCAACTTATAGGCCTAACTTAACCTAACCTAATAGTTTTGGTTGAATTGCTCTGTCACTGTTGTATTTCAGTACTATTTGGCCACGTACAATGTACGGTACTATAGGTAGCGCCAATGAACTTGACAATTATCTTGATCCCTGACCTCTCTGTAACTTAAAAGGGCCTAGAGCAAACGGGCTGTAAATATCCACACCTATTTTCTGGTGGACTCTACCCAAATGATAGAAACGTCAGCCCGATTGCTTTCATTCATTTTGAGTTATAAGAAATTAAGGGGTCAAGATTATTGTCAAGTTCGTTAGCGCTACCTGTAGTCAAGCCATGATCTGATCTCAAAAGTATAAACCTGACCTGTGGCCATTCAGAGCTGCCTGGAATGCTTCCATTAGGAAATAAAACAAACTGCACCATGTGTGCACCACTTGGTCTTTAACCCCTTCAGCACCATGACGTAATTATCATTATAATCTGGTTACCATTAGACAATTTGATTTAGCTTATAATCTACCTCTATGGCTGAAATGGGAATCAATAAACCCTCTGAATAACTTAGGCCCTTCTTAAATTGTACAATAATCATCCAATTTTAGCAAGAATCAAAGGTAAAAGGGTGTTATGGCGCTAAACTGGTTAGAATTATGTATGTACAGGTGTCATAATGTTCAACTTGCTCGGCACTGTAATAATGTCTGACAGATGCTGAGAAAGGTCTGAAAGTGTAGAAAAGTATTGATAAAACTCCTTAGCTATAATGGAATTGATTCCAAATGAAGCCATTACTTTTAAGTTCCTTGGTGGTCTAGTGGTTAAGGTGTTGGAGTGCTGCACTACTGGCCTGGGTTTGAGCCCTGGCTGGATCATGTCACAAAAATATTAAATACCTGGTAACTAAATTAAAATTTAAAACTTTCAAACTAAACAAGCCAAAACTTTGACAAAGACAATATAAAGGCAAAATAACTTATCAAAATCGCTATGTGGAAACGACGCTTACTAAAATAACATTTATGAAATAAAAGAACACAATCCACCACATAGGGTGTACATTACTACATGAGCAAGATAATCTCAAATAAATACTGGAAGACCCTTTTCTTTCGATCTAATCATAGGAGACCCTGCTCAGAAGTGCTATACTGTACAGTAGTTCCAAAACTGTTGTTGTTGTTGTTGTTCCCTAAGCTGCCTGGCCGAACAGCCCCGAGTCCCTGAGGAAGGCCATGGCCACGATCGGGCTTTCCCACAGAGCTCTCATTGAGTGTAGGTTGTGTTGTTGTTGTTGTTGTTGTTCCCTAAGCTGCCTGGCCGAACAGCCCCGAGTCCCGAGGTTGTGTTGTTGGCGTAAGTGGTTGTGTGAAATGCAGTCTTCTATGATGTGTTTAATGGTATGGGGTGCTGTGTTACATCCCGGGCAGGCGTCGACAACGGAGTCATCCACTCTCTTCTGATAGCTCAGGAGAGCTGGATGGTGTCCGCATCTCAGCCTGGCCAGGTGGACTCTGTCCTCGCGAGGGAGGGAGGATTCGGAAGGATGGATTTCGAGAGGTCGTGCATGCAGCTGCGTGTTGTCTGTGAGTGAGTGGATGGATTGGCGAGAGATATGAGTATGGATGTGCTTCTGGAAGTTGGTTCGGGGTGGGCAGGGAGGGAGAGAGGACAATAATTGTGTGTGATACCGTGTGCTGGGTGTTGTTTTGATATTTCTTGGTGTCTGTGGGTGTGTTGCCATGTAGTTTAGTGGGTGGTCTTGGTTCGTGGAGGCTGCTGCCAGGAATTGAGTGCCTCTCATGTCCAGATGGTCTTTGACTTTGAGGATTTTTGTTTCTTGATGTAGATGATCTGTGGGTGTAGTAGCTGTGCAGCCTGTAATGATCTTCAGGGCTTTGTTTTGAATAGTCTGTAAGGTCTTATGATGTGTTTCAGCTAGGTTAGAAGCCCAGGCTGGGCTTGCGTATTCCATTACTGATCTTATGTATTGTTTATATACTGTGGTGGTAGTTTCTTTGTTGTGTCCAAATTTTGTGTGAGCAAGTGACCTGAGGGCGTTAAGTCTGGGTGTCAGTTTCTTTTTAATGTTTGTGGTGTGCTGTTTGAATGTCATATGAGTATCATATGTTACTCCTAGGATTTTGGGTGTGTGTGTATGTGTTAGGGGTGAGTTGAGGGATGTATTCGTGTTCACCTGTCCAGCTTGTGAGCAGGGTTGCGGTGGATTTGGCTGGGGCTAGATTAAGTCTGTTTGTAGTGCACCAGCCATGTAGTGTGTTGAGATAGGGTTGAAGGAGATCTGTTGCTCTTCTTGGGTCATGGTGTGTGCATGTGAGTGTTATGTCATCTGCATAGGAGGCTAAGTTTATTTGGGGAGTATTGGGTGTAGTTATATCGTGCATGTACAGATTGAATAGTGCGGGCGATAGGACGGATCCTTGTGGGACTCCGTTTGGAAAGTTTCTGATTTTAGATGACTGACCGGCAAAAGATACGTGTGCACATCTGCCTGCTAGGAAGTTGGCCAGCCACCTTTTTGTGTTGTTGTGCATGTTTGTGTTGTAGATTTTGTTTGTTAGGTTGTGGCGGGGGATGGCATCGAAGGCTTTACTAATGTCGAGTGTGGCTAATAGTGATCTGTGTGGTGGTCTAGCTGAGTTGATGCCGTCAAAAGCTCTTTGTGTAAGGTCTGTGAGAAGAGTGTTTGTGGAGTGCAGTGGCCTAAAGCCATGTTGTGTTGGAGCTAGGGGTAGGTCGGGTGTAATTAGTTGTAATACTAGGCGTTCCATGACTTTGGAGGGGGAGCAAAGGAGTGTGATGGGGCGGTGCGAGGAGGGTAGCGTGGGGTCTTTGTTGGGTTTGGGGAATGTGATGATGATACCATGCTTCCAAATGTCTGGTATTGTGTTGTGTGAATAGCTGTAGTTTGATATGTTAGTGAGTGTTTGTATGCCTTGTGGTCCCAGGTGTCTGAGGTGTATGTTGCTTATGTTGTCTAGGCCATAGGCGGGTGAGTGCTTGAGATTGTTGATGATATGCTTTGTCTGGTGATTGGTGAAGGGTGTATAGTCAGGGTCTGTGGGGAATTGTCTCTTACGTCGGATGACACGTCGGTCGTCTTTGTGAGGTTTTAGGTGGCTGACATGTGAGAAGTGATTGATGAGAGTGTTTGCTTGTTGTTTACATGAAGGAGTAGAGTCTGTTGTTGTGATTGCAGCATGTGATTGTGTTGTGTTGCTGTTGGAAAGTTTGATGCTGTTTAGTGTTAACCTATACAGTATAATGCGTGTATTGGTATGGAAAGGGATATTCCCCATGTGGCGGATCGACGATTTTGATAAGGATTAGAGAATTGCATGAAAATACCATCAACGTCTTTGAAATAGATGTCCGCATCAACCCTGAAAATGTTACCACCCTAGACAATCTGGTTTTCCTGTGGCAGTGGCTAGATGTGTGGCTGGCCCACATAAACACATCCCTAAAGCTCTGTTTATATGCATATTTGCTTTGTAGCACCTAAGTAGAGTCATTACAATGTTTTTCTGAGGTACATATGCTACCTACGGAGTATTATAATGAAGGGAAGGATGTGTTGAAGGTATAGAAATGGGATTGTGGCGTGATATAAAGTAGAAATATGTGAAAGAGAAAGGGTAACATTATGCGGTGTGAGGAGGATCTGTGGTGGAAGGAGGAGGGAGGGAGGGAGAGATGAGAGGCTGTGGAGTGTGTCGTCCTCATTCCCCTCGTCCCCGCACGTTGTGCTACTGAAGGGTGCTTGGGCAGTTATGTGGGGCTTTAGGGCTGACAAATTCTTCAGACTTTGTCAGGAAGACTGAGGTTACGTCTGAAATTCTTCTGTTTCTGGATCCCTGTAGTCTGAAAGATAAGGGTTTTACTTTTAGTCATATGTAAGCATTAGCGTTCTTGCTCTGCAATGTCTGCACTGTAATATAATATTTGATATATTGCTTTATTAAGTATATTTTTTACTCAGGCTGAACTAGAAGAACTGGACCATGAGATCTGTGAAGAGATCAGCGAAAACAGCACGACACACTACGGTGAGATGGGCAGCGGTGAGGATGTCTCAGAGTGGCATTCCTTCTTCACCAGGAACCTTGAAATCATCGCCAGGATAGCCGAGTTACTCCCGGACCAGATCTTCTCGCTGGTGGTAAGTTCAGTAAATTAGAGATACAGTAAAACACTTCTCTTCTAGAATAGACCCCAGGCTTATGGAAACCCAAAGCTTTCGGTCTGCCTGAAGTGGCAGTATGGTAACCAATGAGGTTTAGAGGTTCTGCCATCTGCGTAGTAGTAACTGGTGTTGCGAGATGTTAATTTAAAAGGCACCTCTGTGGCCTACCGTAACAAAGTTACGGTAAGTAAGTCCTACCCCGCCTTCTCGAGGTAACGTTGTTATGACACCATTCTAGTTTTCATAAATGTTTATACATATTTTAATAATGCATCACTTAGCTCTACTCCCACTAGTTCTGTATATTTTGATAGAACTAAACTTAAAGATGCCCTTAAATTCCTCCTTTTCAATACTTATGTTAGATTCGGCCCGTACATTTTCAAACAAATATTAGGAATTCCTATGGGTGGAAATGCTAGCCCTTTAATTGCAGACTTATTCTTGCTTGCTTTAGAATTTAAATATATAAAAGACTTAGTTGACAGTAGCAAGAAAAATAAAATCCCAGAAAAATTAGCACTTGCTAAACTGTTAAGTAATAATAGTAGATATATTGATGATATTCTTGTTTGCAATTTGTTAAATTTTAATCAAGTTGCTAAACTTATTTACCCTAATTCTATTCCCCTCACACAATGTAACGTAAATTATAAAGTTGAAAATTTTCTTGATATAAATATAGAGATTGTTAATGAACAGTGCATACTTAAAGTATATCACAAAGTTGATGATTTTAATTTTAACGTAATAAACTTTCCTTTCCCTAGTAGTAATATCGATAGTAAAATAACTTATAATTGTTTTTATTCCCAATTAATAAGATTTTGTAAAATCTGCACTAAAGTAGATGACTTTTGGGCTAGAGCTGGGTTACTATACAGACTCTTAGTGGACAGAGGTTTTGAGGCAAGTAAATTGTTCCATAAATTTAATCTTTTTAGGGTCAATTATTGTGACTGTATTCTAAAATTTGACATCAATAATTTTAATCAAGCCTTTTTAACTTGAAGTTTCTTGTATAACCTCTGCTTACTTTTTGTCTGTATTTATTGTTTTTTGTCTGTATTTATTGTTTATCTTTTTCTTTTTCTATTATTAATATTAATATTGATGATTTTTTAAATTTATTGTTCTTGTTAAAAGAGTACTCTTTGTTTAAATCTGTTGTTACTTCATATTTTGCAATTATTTGTCTTTATATTATATGTATTCATTGTCGATAGTATCAATTGCTTACTTTTGCGATTTCCTTAGTTTATTTGTGCTATAAATGTAGGTTATTTGTAGGGTAGTTATTGATAGGGGTCACTTGAGGCATGCTATGCTTACAGGTACCTACCCGATAGCACTATCGTTAGTGAGTGCTGTACTGTATTTTATATATTATTTTGTAATAGTATAGATATCTTATCAATATTTGTATTTTGTACTATTGTTAATGTCTTGTCATGTTGCAAATTTGATTTTAAATAATATTTTGACATTTAACATTTAGTTTCTTTATTCATGCAGAGTTTAGTAAAATTTGCCAGAACGTCCCGGACTTCCCAAACTTGACTACTTCCTTTAACGTGACGATAGTGCGTTGTTATATGTGCGATTAGTTTGCTTGGGAAACAGATTAACTTGCTCATGTAGTAATGTACACCCTATGTGGTGGATTGTGTTCTTTTATTTAATAGTTTTCATTTTAGTAAGCGTTGTTTCCACATAGCGATTTTGATAATTTAATTTGACTTTATATTGTCCTTGTCCCAATTTTGGTTTGTTTAGTTTGCAAGTTTTACATTTTAATTTGTATGTATGTACTGTATGTATATACTTAAGAAAATACCCCATAGCTGGGGGTGACTCGAGACCGAGACCGAACAGAAACAACATTTATAGTTCTAATTTTTAGGGTCCGGGACCACTTTCGCGTTCCCTCGCCCCTTTGTCTGTCTCGTCTAGTAGGTGAATTTAGTTTTAGTTTTAATCCCCCATTTAATTTTTTAAATTTCAATTTTTACCCGACAGTGAAACCAAAGGTGAGGGCGGGGTTGCCATTTTTCAGCGGTACACTTCGTTTGTTATTTAAATCCTTTGTTAACCCTCCTCGCCCGGCTGGACTCAATAGCTCCATATCGAGTTTTCCCCGTACTGCCCAGCTGGCCTACATAGCTCCATTGCATTATTTGGGAGTGTGGGAGTGTCTGACCATTATGTAGTAGTAGCTAAAATTAGGATACAAAAGAAGTGGGTGAGGAGAGCTGAAGGGAGGCGAGAGGAAGGTGGAATGGCTAGGAGGGTGGAGAGGTTGCAGGAGGAGGAGATCAGGGAAGAGTTCAGTAGAAAGACGACTAGGTAGGTTTGACTGGAAGGTATGGAGGAAGTGGAGGAGGTGAGCAAAGTGTTTAAGGAAGAGATATGTGCAGCATGTGAGGAGATGTGTGGAGTAAGGAGAAGAGGGAGGGGAGTGAAGGGTACAGCATGGTGGACTGAAGAGGTAAAAATAGCTGTTGAAGACAAGAAGAAAGAGTATAGAGAGTGGTTGGGTAATAATAATAATAATAATCATAATCGTCTGGTTACTTATATAGCGCCCGTATCTCCTCCTTCGAGGATTCTCAAGCGCTTCACACTTCTTTAATCAACCAGAGACCATTACCCATCTCCCTTGCTCATGGGAAGACAGTAACTGCCGGCTATATCTCAGAAAAACTTTTCAATCTGAGCGGGATTGAACGCGAGACCTGTAAGATGGGAAGCAGGCACGCTATCAACTGAGCCAGCCGGACGGCTAGTAGAGGGAATGAAGATTTGGAGAGACAGAAAAGAGCGAGGTACTTGGAGAAAAAGAGAGTGATGAAGAGAGTAGTGAAGGAAAGTAAGAGAAGAGTAGATGAATTGGGAAGGAATCTAAGTGTAAATTGGAGGGAGTGTAAGAAACTGTTCTGGAAAGGGGGGGTGGGGGGTCATTGGCTTGAAGATTGGTCTGGAGGTGCTTCCCTAGCTTGAAGGGGTCTATCAGGTTGCCAATATTATCTTTGTTAACAGTATGAGCCATGGAGCGAAGCTAGCAAATTGTACCTGAGCCTACAGTCCAACATGGTGGAACAGAACGGTCGACGGCGACTGAACATTTCGGCAGAGCACGAGTGTCCACGGCTGCACTGTCTGCTGCGTGATCTGTCTTCACTGCTGCAAGCTGTGGGTCGCCTCTCTACGCTCTTCTTGGGGGAAGAGCTGCCCAAACGATCCACCACTGCCATACAGGTTATTGAAAAGTGAGTAGATTCAGTTTTATCGTTCACTTTTACCATATAGGTACAGTACAGTAATTGAAAAGTGAGTGGGTTCAATATTAGCAATCATTTATGCCATTATTCACCCTGATATTCTCTTTCTCATCGAAACCCAGTTGTCTGGGACTACTGACAGTAAACCCTTCTCTGTATCCTCCTACTATTTCTTATCTCAGTTTCAAGCCAAAGGTGGATTGTGCATATATGTGCGCAACAATCTTGCTTTTTCTCGTGTTCCCAACTTTGATTCTTCTGAATTCTCAACTCTCTGGCTAAAGCTTTCTTGTCACTGTCAAACTAAATATTTCTGCGCTGTTTATCTCTCCCCTAATTCTACTGACTATCTAACTTCTAAATTGGAACAAATTCTAAAGGATGGCCATAGCAGAAACGTCTCCGAGATTTGTTGTCTATAAATACCCCCTTTACCTTCTCCACAATGCTCTTTCCACTACATGAGAGCCTCTCACCAAGATATATTGCTACACCACCTACTTAACTTTCATGTATCTTTCAAATCTTCCTATCTGCTCTCATCTATTATCTGCATATAGTTATACCACCTCAATGGATGTGTGTCTATCCATTCAACCATTCATTATTCATCATTCAATACCCAGAGCTCTATCTCCCATTCCAAAGGACTCGTACATCTCCCTACTTTTACTAAGTAGTACCGGTACCAGATACCATTTCTGAGATAGCTCATCTCCACAGACCTCAATTTGGAGAGGTCCATATCATAGGCTAGTTACTACTCAGGGCTGACTTTTGTATGAAAATGTTGGGAGCAGAACACTGTTACACAATTACTTTTTTTACCTCCTGGCTGACCATTCTACCTCTCAAAATACAATCCACACCATATAGAATAATTACATTTAAGCTCATCTTATGCCTAATCTCTTATATCGGTAGCCAAATGGTTAACAATTTATATATTCTTTTACAGACTGGTTCAGATGGCAAACTACAGTACCGGTCTGAAGTTGTTTGAAGTGGAAACTGCGGTAGATGTTCTACGTTCAGATTTTATTGAAGTGTAAGTACTGTAAATACCTATTGAGCATGATGTGTATGGTTAACCCCTTGAGCACCAATGACACGCGTTATGCGTCGCCTATGTATGTATTTACCTAATTGTATTTACCTAATTGTAGTTTACAGGAGTTGAGCTAAGCTCGTGTTGTCCCGTCTCTCAGTCTACTTTTTATCCAATTTTTTCTTGAAAATATGGATGTTCCTTGCCCCTACCACCTCCTCCTCCAACCCATTCCATTTGTCAATACATCTATAGGGGAAGCTAAACTTCCTGATATCGTTCTTGCAGGTAGGTAACGCATGGTCCCAGCGACACAACGGTTGCGTCCGCCTTAATTACTTTTGTCCTATGGCACCTAGAGGGTACAGATTTTTATGGGAACTACTTTAGGGTCCCACGGAACAATACCGATGGTTGGCAACCCTCCAAGTCCAGCCGCGTGCATGTGCGCTGGAGTGATTTTCCATACCCTAGGGGTATGGAAAGCCATGCTCGTTGGTCAATAAACTTGCGGCCCTCTGGCCGGGGAGCGAGCCCGGGTCTTTCCATGCAAGAGTCAAATTCAGTACCGCTTATCCACGCTGGCTTTAATTTGATCAACTACTGGTATATATTTTGTTCTATTGTTGGCAATGATAAATGGTTAATTTTTATATGTTCTCTACTAGATAACTTACCCAACTACTGTATGATATATTACTGAACATGCATTTTTATTCTGCAACCACGTCCGAGTATGTTTCTCACAGTTGTACAGGTGTACCGGGTGGCACTCAGACACATATTACAGTACAGTACATTATTCTTTCTCAACTGTATTGTATCCTATCTTAACTTACCTTGAGCTAAATGAACCTAACTCACTTTAACCTAACCTATTTTATCCTATCCTAATCTACTATCTTATCTACTATGTAGATGTGTGTGAATTTGTATTTTGTTTTTGTGTGTTCATTGTTTTCTGTTGTGTTGTCCCTATTTGGGCTCTGTCTTGAGTCGGCCACCCCCAGAACAAAAAATAAAATAGGAAAAGTGGGGAATGTGCCTGAGTAAATACATACAGTACATACAAACATACTAATCTATTATAACCTAACGTACCCTAACTAAAGCCGGTATCACACGAGCGCTTTTTCCCTCAACATTTATCCTCTACAATGGTCTGGCAGCTTATGAGGCCAACATTTCAAATATTTCGGTCCCTTGAATTTATCCACCACCAGTCTAGTTTCCGATACCAGGGCAAAATAATCCAGAAATGTTGCCAGAAAAATGTTGGTCATCAAATGTTAACTATAAAAGCTCTTGTGTGATACCGGCTTAAAATGTGTGTGACTCTTTCCTCCCTACTTGCAGCCACGCTCAAGTGTTGTCGACCCTCCGGGCCTGGGTACACTGGCTATCCCAGCTGTACGGCCAACAGTTTGTCCAAGTGTACCCGGGTGGCACTCAGACACACCAGCACCAAGACACCTGTCACACTATCAATAAACAGATGCTGGTGGCTGCTACAAATGTTCTCAATGTTGGGGTAGGTCGTATGTTGTTGTTGTTGTTGTTCCCCAAGCTGCCTGGCTGAACAGCCCCAAGGCCCCGAGCAAGGCCAAGGCCATAACCGAGGGGGGGGGGGGGGGGGAGAGAGAGAGAGAGAGAGAGAGAGAGAGAGAGAGAGAGAGCACACTAAGACGGAGCACTAAGACGCATGTCACACCATCAATACATAGATGCTGGTGGCTGCTACAAATTATCTCAATGTTAGGGTAGGTCATTATGGTTAGTAACTTAACGAGGGGGAGAGAGTGATACGCCAGTACATAATTGTTGTGTCACACTATCAATAAATGTACACATGCTGGTTGCTGTTACAAGTGTCCTCAATGTTGGTGTAGGTTACTGTTCTACAGGTATTTGTGTTTGAATGACATTTAGTGCTTTTTCATATTTAAAATACGTTATATATTGTGTGACCAATGTTTTTGGCTGTTTGTGTATATTTATCTAGTTGTAGTATACAGGACTTGAGCTAATGTGGTTGTGTTTATGTTAGATATTTGGATTATTGACTCATAGACTGAAAAACAACAAACCTAAATCCAAAATATACTTTGATTATAATACAAGGAGTCTATTCAATGTTTTCAAAAGCTGGAATTTCCTCTATACAGGCACCTCCATTAATAGTGAACTGTGGGGTGCAGCTTTTACTGTCGCTGTCTGTCATGGTTCGGTCTCCCATCGCCCTGGACATGAACCAGGTCCAGTCCCTCTACGTCCAAGCACCCGCCATTTCCTCTGATATTAAGGTTAGTGGATTATAGTGCTGTGCTCTTGCAAACAAAAAAATAGTTCGCCCCGGACCGCTTTTTTCAGAGGCTCCCAACAATCCAAAAAATAAATAAATAAATGGTAATCCAAATGACCATTAATTTTGTCTCCTTTCATTCAGATTAAGACTTGCTTTATATGTATACTTTATATATATATATATATATATATATATATACACACACACACACACACACAGTATATATATATATATATATATATATATATATATATATATATATATATATATATATACACAGTATACCGGTATATATACCGTTTTTTTTTTTTTTTTTTTTTTTTTGCCAGACGCCGTAATTCCCGAGAAGGGGTGGCCATGAACATTAGCCGTTTATCACACATTTCTAGGTCAAGTTGCCCGGGCTTGACATCTACCAATAACATTTTGACAGTGAGGATTCGATCCGCCGACCCTTTGATCAGCAGCCGAAGCTCTAAACCTGTTTTTTTTTTTTTTTTTTTTTTTTTTTCTGTCCAGGTGCGCGGTTTGATTTTGCGAGCGTTAGTCAATTTCCTGTTGCTGCCGTGGCCGAGCTTCGTTGTGGACCATAAACTGGAGACTCGCAAACACCACCTCACCTCCTTCATCAACTCCTTTACTTCAGAGGTCCGCAAGATGGACGTCCAGGCCCTGGCTGATGATAAGACCCTGCAGGAAACTAGTAAGTCAGAAGTCAGATAAACAGATAAATAGACAGACAAACAGACATACAAACAGACAGGTAATAATAATGATGATAATAATCTGGTCTTTTATTTCTCAAATGTGCCAGTTCTAAATCATTTCAATGACGGTATCTTGACCTAATTCTTATGTGTGACAAGTATCTTTTATGGTTTACCTGTTCAGACTTGTATTCTTCAACACATAAGATTACTAATAATGTTGCATTTACTGTAGTTATGTTTACGAGTTTCTTTTAATGAGCAAAATTAAAACAAACTTCTTTTCCCTCAGTGGCGCCGAAGCTGTGTGAGACGTTATCGTTGGTACGCTACCAGGTGGAACAACTTAACAACACAGACAAGGCCAGTCGAGAGCTGTACTACCACTGTGTTCAGGACCTCATACACCAGGCCATTCTACTCTTCCCCATCTATGTTCAACATCCAAGTTAGTAACGTTTCTCAGCTGAGATTACAATGAATTTTGTTCTTCTTCCAGTTTGCATTTGGTATATTAGTACTCTTTCTGCATTGCTTTACGATTCTCCTACCTTTACCTTTGCTCCAATCCGCAACTATCTACACGCTATACATATGTTCAATGAAATCTGACTGACCTATTTCTTATCTCTCCCCCCCATTTTCTCAACTCATCATTGGTCTCCTAGCCTTATAAGTTGCGTTCGCTCAGAAGGCTAGTATAAAATCTCACATTATCATCATCATCAGTAAGTTTCTGTGTTGATGGTCCGGGGGACCTCATATGATCCCGATCGCTGTGTCCGGGGCCCTTTTGGTACGGGCAAACTTCATAATTCAGTAGCTACTGATTGAGACCACCTAGAGCAGTAATTTTTGTTGTTGCCAATTGTAGAACTTTTTGTTATCTCTAGAATGCCTTTGAGATGACATCGCTACGACGCGTGGTTGCCGTGTTATGATGATTTTGATGATAGCCGCGCATTTTGCCTCATATGAGGCCTCCTGAGGCGCGTTCGGTAGACCTATCGTTTAGGGCCGATAGCTCTAGCGAACGCGATAGCCGCCGATTCGATGAATCGGCGATCGAAAACGATTGCTGTTTTAGCTATCAGAGCGATCGGTCCTGGGAGGTCGATCGAATGATCGCCGAGAATGTAAACAAACCATTTAAAGTTATTATATTGCAATGCGTATCGTGTTTCCCCTTCTTGAATACAATTTATGTAAATATTAAACACACTACGAAAAATAGGCGAAAAATAAAGCAATTCTTGTTGCGATGTCTTCTTCTTCTTCTTTCTTGGGTCAAAGGGCTATTGCTATTGTTTACAAAGCTCTGGCAGACCGATCGGCGATCTGTGTCGTTCGGTAGTGAAATCGAAACACCGTTCTATCAAGCGCTATCAGACGAATCGGCGATAGGTCTACCGAACGCGCCTCTGGATTCCTGCCAATTTTTGTTTTTGCTTTATATGAGGCCTCACAGATTCCGAGGGTTAAGGAATATGCTAATTATAAGATCAAAAAGGTTTGCGGATGATACAGGTCTGATGAGTGATAATGAATGGGAGTTGCAGGGTCTGGTAAATGAGTTTGGAACAGTGTGCGAAAAACGGAATTTGAAGGTAAATGCGGGGAAGAGCAAGGTTATGGTCTTCAAAAGGGGTGAAGTCACAGAGTGTGAGATGAAGCTGAACGGTCAGGCTATGGAGATCGTCAACTCTTTTAAGTATCTGGGCAGTGTGTTGAGTAAAGATGGGACTATGAATGAAGAAGTGCGGGAGAGGGTACAACAGGGGAAGAGGGTTGTAGGAACGCTAAAAGCAGTAACAAGAATAGGGTGGTCAGTATGGAAGTGAAGAAGTCCTTGCATGACAGTGTGGTAATCCCGACACTGACTTACGGAAGCGAAGCATGGACGTTGGTTGAGAGACTCAGACCAAGAGTGAGAGCAGTGGAAATGAATTACTTAAGGAGTGCGTGCGGAGTTACATGGAGGGATAGACAGACTAATGAGGAAGTAAGAAGGAGGTGTGGTGTGGAGGTAGATATGCTGGAAAGTGTGAAAAGGAACAACTTGAGATCGTTCGGCCATATGGAACGTATGGAAAGCGAGAGAATGACTAAGAGGGTGTACGAGAGCGAGGTGGAGGGACAGAGAGGGAGAGGTAGACCGAATGAGAGGTGGAAGGATGGAGTGAGGAAGTACATGAACGAAGGCGGTGCTGGTTGGGGGGAGGGGCGTCGAATAACTGGGGACAGAGGTGCATGGGGGCGGTTCGTTCGTGGCCACCCCTTCAGGGATCATGGCGTCAGGCAATAGATAGATAGATAGATAGAAAAAGGTGTGTGCCATCATCTTCAACTATATCTCTGTTTCTCCAGGTGTGTGTGAAGAGATTCTTGGGCTGATGGTGGTGGTGATGCAGGTATTAAGAGTACAGTTGGGTCCATGTCGTGTTGAGGCCACCATACACACGTTCCTTAATGTGTTCACCACCCGTCACCACCTCCACCTGGCCATCACCACACCGCACAATGTTGCTGCCGTCAGGGTCTTAGAAAAGTAAGTCACAAGAGATTTTTAGTTTTCTCCTAAACTAAAGTAATGCCTTTCCTAGTTATATTTTTTTCACCAACCAACTCTACTTCTAAACTCAATTAATGAAATCAACAAATACATGTGGCAATCCAAGGACTCGAACCTAGGATACTCGCACCGAAATTCCGTGCATTTATGCATTACGCTATTAAGTTGCGCATATATTTACTTACTCTCGTCATATTCAAGGAATTTATCAAATAGGAAGTTCAGGACGTTCAGTTAAATTCTGTATAAATATCCTTACAAAAGAAATTAAAAATGAAACTTCACATTGATGAAAAAGTACTGGTAAGTATAAATAATCTGTAATCTTTAACCCTCTCACGTTCTTGATGCAATTTTGTGCCTATTAGGGATACTTTAAAGCCTTTGTTACCATCAGGGGTATTTAGAAACCTTTAGTTTAGTTACTTTAACCTCTGCAGTTGTCTTTGGGTTAGCTGTGGGCAGAAAACTAATTTTGGAGAGGTAATTATAAGAGTGAGAGAACTCTATTTCTTATTGCTAATCTGGCAACCTCTGCGTCATATGGTCGTGAGAGGGTTAAGAAACTTGGTGAAATACAGTATAGTTTAGAAATCTGTGCTTAATTCCTTATTCTTTTTTTGATAACGATAGGCAACACTCTTTCCACGTGTTTAAGAGTACA